>JALMLS010000183.1:0-137981 GCA_038496445.1 Trichosphaerium sp. ATCC 40318
ACATGAAAACTGTGTTATGAATACTTTAGCGAAAAAAAATCAAAAAATAATCAAAAAAAAAAAAATCAAAAAAAAAAAAAAAAAAAAAAAACGAAATAAAACGAACACGGCCCGCGCATGTATGTATCGGAAAACGTACCTTGAATGCTGCCTTCAACTTGTTGTTAGGAGTTATTTGGGACTCCAACACATTATCAAAGCTGGCAGCAAAAAACCCATTTAGGCATCTCTTCATCCTCTTGATGGGCATGGTTTTAGCATAAACCAACTGGTTGGCTATGATAACACCTCTACATAGATAAATTAGTTGAAATGAATTAAAAATAAAAAAAAAAACAAAAAATAAAAAAAAAATATAAATGGCAGCTACGTTTATGAACATGTGCCGTGCGTGTTACGTCAAACGCGAACTTTAATGGTAAAAAAAAAAAAAAATGGACAAAACAAAAAAAAAAACAAAAAAACAAAACAACCAACTTACTCAAAACCAAAGATAACATCTCTGTGTTCTCCAATAAGGGTACTCACAATTTTTGTTTCAGTATTGTGGTTTCCATGACTGCTCACAATCATCCAACCAGGGCTTGTTGGAGCTAAAAAGAGTATTATAAGATGGCACATTAATAAAAATACAAACACGGTTTTTTCGTGTGGAAAATATGACCTCGAGCTCGTGGTCGGAAACAAACACATTAAATACGTGTTATGTACACAACGACAAGCTTGCAGTCAGTTATAAAGCAAGACTTTAAAAAAAAAAAAACGGTTTTTAAAAAAGTACACACTTTTTATGTGTACGAAAACCGACCCGAGCTTGCGGTCAGGTACGAACACAAAAAACATGTGTTGAATACCACAAAGCAAGCTTGCAGTCAGTTATAAAGCAAGACTTTTAAAAAAAACGGTTTTTAAAAAGTACACACTTTTTATGTGTACGAAAACCGACCGCGAGCTCGCGGTCATATACGAACACGTAAAAAACGTGTTTATAATCGTACAGCGAGCTTGTGGTCTGTAAAAAAAGCAAAACAACAAAAAAATATTAAAAAAAAAAGTACACAATTAAATTGTGAACCAAAACCAACCGCCAACTAGCGCGACATGCGAACATGTGATATACGTGTTCTAATACCGCGACGAGCTCGCTGTTGAAAATTGAAGCAAAATAAAACAGTGTGAACCAAAACCAAACGAAAAAAAACGCACACGCGTTCTGCGTGTTACGAAACCCGTTTGAGTTTGGTTCTACCATGAGAAAAAAACCGCATGATAACGAAAAAATCGTACACATGAAAACCATGTACAAAACCGTCGTTTTTTTTCGAAAAATTTACTTGAAAAATTAACAAATTTAGGGTTTTAAAAAAACCATCTAAAAGCAAAAAAACCCCTTTATTAGTCTTTAAAAATTAAAATAAGACTAATAAAGGGGGTTTTAAAAAAAAAGAGTAAAAAAAAGAGGTTAGTATCTAGTTTTTTCTTCCTCCTGAGCTTAAGCTTGCCATCAGCTTCTTTGGAGGGCTCATCCTCATCAGAAAACTCAATGTTTATGAGAGAGAGGTCTTCATCTGAGCTCATCCTTGATTTATGAAAAGTCAAAAAAGTAAAATGAGGCTTTTTTTCCCCCAATAATCGCGTTGAGAAATAGACAGGAAAGTTTCGTGTTTCGAAATGTGAATCAGAAATTTCGCCTGTTTAAAAAAAGTAAGAAAAAAATGAGAATTTGACAGTTTGCAAGATTGTTGATGAGGTTCTGGGTTTGTAAAAAACCCTATCTTGCTGTAACCCTACAGGGAGATTGTATGTGCAAAAAACATAAAAAAAAGCCAAAAAAATTGAAAAAATTTTACAACAGGGTAGAGTAGTGTACAAAAAAATACGGTTGGTACATACTCCTAAACCCTAACCCTAAAACCTAACCCTAACCCTTAATGCAACATAGTATAGGATGAAGCGCCATATTAATTCAAGCACAAAAATGTCTTTGGCATTTCTGCACCTACCCGCGATGGCCCGTACAGGACGATATTCGGCGAATAAAAATCACATAGTCCCTAACCCTAAATAACTTTAACCCTACAAACTCAAAATCGCTTACATCTATATAACTCATCACTATAGATACCTACAAATTAATTATTGCTTGTACCACTTTTATATGGCCTAATAACATATATGTACATACATAAAGTAATTAAAAATACATTTGTAAATGCAGCCTTCAAACGCAACTGCATGGTAAAAATATTTCAAAATTTGCAAAAAAAAAAAGTTCGTGTGTTGCTCATGGGCCATGTAGTGTGCGAATATCATTTTCAATGCTGCACACCATAATAATACATGTTTGTGCCTAGCGGCACAGCTATGAAAGTAGCAAAATCTAATAAAACCAAAAAAGTAGAGGTTTAGGTAACCTTAACCCTATGTTGAATTAAGGTTAGGTTATTAAACGTTAGAGTTTTGGATCTTACCTTTTACAAGCTTAGGGTAATTGTAGCTAAGGTTACTTTATTTGCAACTTTTTATGGTAATCCTCAATACTTTGTAAGGTTATGTTTGACTACTTTTTGCTTGTTTGTTGTTATACCTTGGTACTATTTTGTTGGAGAACTTAATTCATATTCTTTTTACTTTTAAATTCATGTAGGTAATAAACACCAATTTAGTACTTTACTTGGTAAAAGCTACTACATAAGGCCTAGGCCACATATTTGTCAGGCTAGCCATGTGAACAATTTTATTGTTAAAGTTGTTTTATTATTAATGACGGACAAGAAACTCACTGGTTAATAAGAATTGACCAGCCCAATACAATGCCATTACAACAAGTTGGTATTGTGTTTTATCTAGAGGAACCTCATCTCGTAATTCTGTTTACAACAAGTGTTAACATTTAACAAAACACATAGGGTAAAACAAAACTTACCAGGGCTAAATACACGAATACCAATCAATGCATCGCTTGCCATAAATAAGAAAGCTCCAATACACGTCTTTGTTGTATCAGTTGAAGCGTAGCTAGCCATCAATACAATCATGAGTGAATACCCTACAACGGCAACTTGCATGACATCCTCACTCGGCCATATGCAGTACACTGCGATGGCAGCTACGCGCAAAACACGTGTAAGTTAACGATATATAATTTAACGAGAAAGAATTTAGAAACACGTTTGTAGCTGAACACGTGCACGCTGACACGTTCGTTACACAAATAAAAAATGACAAAAACAAAAATAATACTAGAGATACAATAAAAGTTGGTGACGTACCGAGAATACTGAGAACTACGAAGAGAACAGGAGGCGGTTTAAGCGTTTTGCTCTTTTTGACGTACGAGGTAGCGAAAGCGCGTGCAAACAACAAATGAGCGACTGCGAATGCGCCAAGGCCGTATAAAAAGAACTCTTGCTTGTACTAAGCATTTATACCGGTTAGATTAACCGGTAAGTTTTTAAAACTAATCAATAATGGCAAGTACCTCTAGTAGGAAGTCGCCTAGAGCCGAAGACAATAGTGCCAATGCAAGGCCAGTTCCAAATTCACCAGAATAAGGTGCTGTTACAGCAGAGAACGCCAAGAACACGCAAACGAGCGGTTTAGCGATTAAACGCACTGTAGGGATATCTATGCGCAAACGTGAGCTATTAATGATACACAGTGTTACCGCAACGCGAATAGGAGTTATTCGCTCAATTTGCTCGGTTGCTTTTTCTTTTTTTCAAATATCTTTCGGGCTGTTCGCTCTTATTTAGGCATACCTTGCAACAAACCAACTACATATACGGCCACTAGGACGACAGCAAGTTGGACGTAGAGGGAAAATACTGGCTTTGGGGTAGGCATGGTCTTTATTGCGTTAGAATGAGAAATTGATTTGGAGAAAAAAAAACAGCCGCAAGAAAATGAGAAACCCTTTGAACGGACACCTGTCACATTTTAACAAACAATGACGTATTAGGTGCTAACACCCCACCACTGAACCACGAGTATACAAGGGATCACAAATGGCAGCTGATCACCGCCTTTAATTTTTATTTTTCCTATTTTCACAAAATAATGCCTTCATTTGGTTTTCCTCGTTTTGGAGCACCTCCATAGTGCTCACCTATATACAATAACGACAAGAGCATCCCTTGCAGGCGACACAACCACAATACGCTAACTACAATCCGAAAAAAAAAAACAAGCAAGGCAAGCCGACGCATTTAGCGCTTTGAGTGCCGTCCCTTATTTTTAGTGTCGCTTTTTTTCGTTTGTTGATTTTTTTAAATAGTTTTGCACGCTTTTTATCTCTTCGAATAGCACGCCCTAATCTGTGAGGTCATCACGTGAGTGCGGGTCCAGTGGTATTTGCTGTCTGTATGCTGCAAGCAATTTGTTGGTCGACATTTGTTCGCTATCTACACGACAAGCAATTAATATTCATTTTTTATACATGTAAAAAAAAAAATAAAAAACAACGACAGACTCGCTAAAATGCTACAAACCGTATGCAAAGTTGCACAAGGTTTTTTACCATGTAGGTCTAAGCGTTTTCAAAAATAAAACGGTAAAAACAACTGAAATGCATGTATACGGTATAAAATGCTTGAACAGTAATTTGTGGTACGCACCTTCCATGTCGTACAAGTGTCGGAGCTGAGACATAGATAAATCTTTTCTTTTTTTGTGGTATAGCTCCAACAGCGTCTCCACATCAATATTCTCGCGTCGTTGTAGCGTTTGAATAATTTTACGCATTTTGTCACGTTCGGTGAGTTGTGCGCGTCTACGAGCCAAGAATTCCTTCACTTCTATCTGCCTCTTGCCGAGCATCGCCTCGTCGATTTGTAAGGTCGGATAAATTTCAGTTTGAAACTTTTCGCCGCTAAGGCCAGGACGCGGCTTCCTGTAACGCGTGTTGAGCGAAGGCCTTCGATTCGTGTTGTATAATGCAGGGTCGAGGTCCTGGTTCATGTACTCCTTACTACACGCTTGGTATTTATCTGAGGTGCCTGATCGTTCACTAGATTTGCCCACTCCTTTCATCCAGTCTACTGCCTTCAGATTTGATTTAATAAGCTGCGTGCGAGACAACTGACTGCGCGTTCGTTTGTCCAGGGACAGTAAGAAATCGTCCACTTTTCTTTCCACGCTTCTAGGGTAGTTTTGTCGCCTTTCGAGCACATTTAGTCGTTCGATATTGTCGGAAGTTAAACCAACCCGCGATCTAGAGCTTTGGTTGTAACTTGCTGAACGGGCCATATTTAAACACCAGTTGAGGCCGTTGCCGTTTAAATTTTGGTAAAATTGGGTAAATTTATTTCAAGAGTCAAGAAAACTGAAACAAAATAACATTTTCGCAGATTGTACTAACGAATAAAGCGCTATCGTTACACGCTGTTATAGAAAGGCGCACTGGAATAACTACAGCGTTAAAAACAGATTCTAAGATAATATTGCCCTGCAATTCGTTAATTTCGTGTAGTTTGAGCATGAAATTGCTCTTTGGCGCGTTGTAAGGTGTCAACACACTTTTGTAATTAAAATCTCGTTATACAACGAGACACTGGTTTGTTGCAACCACACGGCGTTGAGGAGTGAGGTTACTGAGGTGTGTATAACCACGTGATAGGATAACGCAAAAATGTTACATTGACATTTGAAAAAAGAGAAACGAGCTTTATAAGTGCCTGTCTACATTGCCTTTGGTGACTTACACCTTGCCGAAGGGTACATACCTATTTTGGTGTCTTCGCAGTAGCGATCACGTGGAAATGTGAGTGCGTCCGTTCTTGCACTCATTAATCAACTACTATGGTGTATGTAACATAATATATTCTGTGACATGAAAAATTTAGCAGGAGATAATTGCGACAGGATCACTTCACGTTGCATTACAAAGTTTTTGGCTTGTATGTGCAATATTGTTTCGTTGTTGTCCTACCATTACGAAACCACTTTAACAAATACAGGAAAGCGTGGCACCCCGTTGTGCGTGAGCTCTTGGTACTTTATCACTATGGTGTCACCTATACTTTGTTAAAAATATGTCAAGCCTGTTTGAGGACATACCCACTTTAGGACGCACTGAACTTGGCATGCCATGTGCAACGTTTACACTGATACCATTTTGTAAAGTGCACACTAACCCTTTGACGAAATGGTTAGTAGATAACATTACTCTGCTTGTACCTCTATTGAGTTGTCCTGTGTTATACGCAGATACTTTAACCCGCGTTTCATAAAAGTACTTTACTTTTAAAAGGGTATTTGATCTTTTGCCTACATACCTAAACAATTTATTAAACAACCTGGAAGCGGCGATACCACAGTACAAGGAGCGAGGCTTTCGTAACATAAGACCCTCTCCTCTTTTATTTAAGATGCTTTGCAACATTGAAAAAAGATGGACATTATCCTAAGGCGCTTAATTAGGAAAGAACTATCAACTAGTAATGTCTTCGCACGTCTATTTTTTTGTGGGTGATAACACTGATATGGTCTTGCTTCTTAATACGTTTATTGAGAAACGTGAGCCTATCTTCAAATACGTCTTCTATCCGGTAAGGACAATCTATAATCTTTAAGCTAATATTTTTCCAATGTCTGTCTATGGAAATACATAAGCTTCATAATACAAGTGCAAAACGCTACCATTCATAGACCTAATGGTACTGATGGTCAAAAAGAAGTTGCCTCTGCCGCCAAATAACTCTGCATCAAGAACTAAATTCTTGGGCAAGCTCTCAGTGAACCAATCAGGCGCTGTTATGACGTTTCCGCCACGCGTCACGAATTCCCTAAGGCTGATTATTTTTTCATTCGCTAACAACATTTTGGGACATACCGACCAGTCCATAACACGCGCACGCCATCATATTTTTCCGATACCCACCACCCACTAACATCTGTGACACCGTCCCACTAGTAGATGATGAGAATAAGTCACAAGCATCAGGGTATAATCGCACAGTTTGTGCCAATAGCAACTTAGGCGGATCGTGCTTTTCTGACTTGGCAGGTACTGTGTTAACTACGTTACTGCCGTCTGGTATATCTAACATCCAATCCCCATCAGGATACAGCGCTGACAGGAGATCTGTAAGGGAGTAGTTGTACCTACGGTTAAAATAAATTACTTAAAACAACTGGTGATTTCGCAACTTACTTTTTTAGCAGCACGTGACCGCCGTTTCGACGAACGTGTGTTTGTTGCACCATATTTAAATCATGCAGCGTGTACACATTTAGAGCAGAGGCTATAGAATCTTCAAATAATTCTCTTTGGTGCTCCAAGGAGTCCCAGTAACCTCGACCGCGCCTGAACATTGTATTTGTCAATAATTGTTGTATAGTCTCAAGCGACGTACGCAAATCTACTATTATCCCATGCTATATGCGGGTATAAATGCTTTACAGTTTCAATCACCGATCTATTGTACCTTAGGAGCGTTTTAGTAAGAGAAAGCGTAAATACTTATTAGATAAGCGTAGTTATCGCAAGTACTTCAAAAGGAGTCCAGAGCCGCCCACTTTTTCAACATCTTTGATGGTTATTTTGTATAAATCGTCAAAAGTGTGTAATCTGAGTCTAGGCGCAGCGTTGGTGTCCATGAACTGTTTTTGGCGTTCTGAGGAGCTCCAATCCGTTAAACTTGGAAAAACCTTGAGTATTGTGCGTGGCATCATCTCGGATAGCAGGCATTACTCCCAAACAGTAAATAAAATAACAATTGAAACTAGTTCACCAACAGCGCAATTTTTTTATTGAAGTTACTTGTCAAACATTTTATTGTTACAGCCTTACACGTGACAACAAAAAAAAATCACAAGCCGGAAGCCCAACATCACAATAGAGTACACAAACATCAAAGAAGTGTTAGGGATGAGTCTGTTCATGATGCACTTAGTTTTCTGTCTTTGCCTTTTTTACAAATGTCAGTACTTGGCGGTACGTGCTCAGACTATAATCTACGCTTCCTGGTTCAGCTGCAAAGTCAGATGTGCCAACCACATCAAATCCTTTGAATATAAAGAACTCCATCGTCATGGTTGGTAATGTACAATAATGAGCGTTCACTACAGTCATACCCTGAAGAACGTGGTGACCACTCTTACTAATGTACTGCCATTTAAACTTTTTTGGAATCAATGAAATGTCTTTATAGGCGCCTGCTGCAGTGGCGTACAAAACCTTAAGCTCATCGATATAAGGTGCTGCTGTAATTGACGCTCGAAGGCATAGATCCATCCTTAAACCTTCATATCTTGTGTAGGCTACAAAATAACAAAAAAAGGGAGTTAGCAATCGGCATCGAAGTATACTACCTTTCTACGCACTGAAATACAATCTAACGACCTCCGCTGCTCCTTTTGTAGCCATTTTTGTTCTAAGACTGTCAATAGCGTAACACAAGCCTAAATAACAAGTTCAACGCCAAGTACGTGCAACTGAAAGATGTATTGTGTTTATTTAGCACTTTAAGCAAAGGACTAATCCAGTCACTCTCTGACTGTACACAACCCTCGATCATTGACGCACACAAGTCTGTTGCACAAGCAGATTGTCACGACAATGCTCATTTTCCTACTTTTAGAAACATTTAGCGGAAACCGTCTACAACAATTTGAGACGCTATGGAGCACCCTGTTGTAGTATTTATATACAAATAAGGCGCGGAAATCGAAATTGGTTTTTTTTATGTACATTTACAATTTTACAACTCGCTGCTCTTACTATACCGCCTTTTGTATGCGATTGCGTGTCACGTGTCCCTCTGAAGCTGCTCTGAGCAGTGGCTTATCTTTCCTGCGTCCACGTCGTGGCTTCAAGCCAGCAACAGAATTTCCCCGCTTTCTTCTTTTTTCTCTCACTTTCTTTTTAACATCTGCAGCTTCCTTATTATGTTTTGAATGTACTTGCTCGGAGCGTGCTTCTCTTATATCACCGCGACTAGTTGGAGTAGGTCCATAAAGTGCTTCCTTTTGAAGAAGTGAGAGAGGAACAAAAACTGTGGTACAGACGGAGGCTCTGTAAAACAAATTGCATACCAATTTGTTCGCCATTCTGTTACTAGACTTCTGGATTCCACCTCCTTTTTTAATCTCTTCTACTCTAAAAGTGACAACATATCTAATAGAACACGAATATGTTAGACAGCATAGATACAAGGAGTGAGCAAAATGCCTTGTTTCTTACCTAGGGATTGCTTGATCTCTAAAGAAGACTACCCATCGCTCATTTGAAAAGACGGGGCTAGCATCCTTTGGTAAGAATACACTATCAAACCCAAGTTCATAAATCTCCGAAAAATCAAGGCGGTTCTGTGCCTTGTGGAACTCCCTGTGGCACAATATAAGACGTATTGTACAAATGATAGGTATTGCAACGCACCAAAACTTTCCTATACCAACCTCACATAAAAGCACTTTCTTACCAGTACCAACACTAAGTGATTCTGGAGGAGCATCTAAATAGTAGATTAACAAAAACAATCGCTGTACAAATTTATATCACGTGCCTTCTTCAAAGTAAATACCGCGTCCTACAGCATCAGGTTTTTTAGGCAAGTCAAATCCATCAGCTACTACTTGTGCCAAGTTATTCAAATGTTTGCCTGGTCTAAAGAACTTCAACTCGCTCTTAGGCTCCCTAAAAAAAAAGTCTTTAGTAATCTACACATTCATTCATTGCGATCTAAACTTACCTTAAAGTGATACGACGTGTTTGATACCGTCTATCGAGCCTAGGATTAACAACACACACGGCGTTTTCTATACTTAATTTGACGTTGGTGGCGCGTCTGGCGTATTCTTGTAGTATTTTCTCAAGTCCATCAAGTTTTGTTTGATCTCGAACAGGTACAAATTCAGTTCTAGTTGATATATTTCCCTAAACCAAAACTGTCACGTGATTTTTCTTTTACGCGAGTTTCTATCACGTGCCTTTAATTTGTCTATTTCTTTGAGCAGTATTTTTGCCTTTCCAATCGTTAGCCCAAGTCGTTTAACGTCACGTTGATTCAACTCCAACAACGCCTCTCCAGTAATTTCTTCTTGTCTAAAAAGGCGCCTAATACCTAAGCATGTAGTTTTAGTACGTAGCTATGGAGTTATGAATGCGTCTTACTTGCTAATCCAACCGTTTCTAGCCAATGACCAACGTCACTGATAGACCAAGCAGATGGTTTTACCGAAGGTGTTGCGTTGCCGTCCTTTGTGCCTCGACGACTACTTCCCCTTTTCGCAGATTTAACAAAGTGATTTTTAGAAGAAGATAGAGGAGCTTGTTCGATGTAGTTTGCTTTGTCGACTAAACAAATAGTCAATAAAAAACACAGCAACAGTTTTAGAAAAACTGACCAGATCCACGTCGTGGCCTTGAACCTTTCCCCAAAGCCTTCAATTTTTCTATTGCTGAGCGAGACCCATTATCAGCCGCTTTTTTGAGCCAGTGTTTAGCTTGTGGAATAGATTTCGTTTGTCCAAGTTTCCCATTTAGGTGCGATAAACCGAGCTCGTATTGCGCCACACTGTCTTTATTATTACCAGCTCTATAAACACAAAAAGTTGGTTAACTGGCTTCCAAACAACCAAAAATAAAAAACACAAAAAACCCGAAACGCACTTCAGATACCACGTGTACGCCTCTAAAATATCCTTATGACAACCGTAACCACTAATGCGTTTTAGGAATTTTTAAATAGATCACGTGAAGACCAAAAGAAAACCTGCCCAACTAGCAATATACAAAACGTACTGCTTCAACATGTATCCAACTTTGCGTTGCGCTTTTGGATGTTTCCGTGCTGCTGCCTTCCTGTACCACTTAAACGCCTTTTTGAAATCAGTGGCAGCTACGCCGGTACCACTTCCATACATACAACCAAGATCGTGCATCGCATCTATACAGTACGTGAGCATCAACCAAGATAAAAATAAAAAAGACAACTGTAACAAAAAGTGCACTGACCAACATGGCCCTGACTGGCCGATCTATGTAGCCATTTAATACCATCTTTTGCATTTCTTGATGTTCCCACGCCGTGGAGTAACATTGTGCCTAGATATGGCGTACATCAGGTTTATTAATAACTAGTGATGTAATTACCTGTGCGATATTGAGCGGACATGTGTTTTTGTTTTGCCGCCTTATGAAACCAAAGGAAGGCTTTTGCATCATCTTCTGGTACGCCGTATCCATACAAATAACACTTTGCGATATTATATTGTGAGTCCGGATCGCCTTGAAGTGCTGCATTGAGGTACCACTAGCAAAAAGAGTTTAAAAATTGTGAATTGAAAGAGTGTATCTAACACCAAAAAATATGCACCTCGGAGGCAGCCCTAGCGCAACGGCGTTAGAAACAATATGAATGTGAGCAAATTAAATTATGTAGATACGCACCTTAAACTTTGTACACAACCGGTACCCGTCTGATAACAGTTTGCAAGATTATATTGGGCCTGTAAAATGCAAAGGTGAGTTTTTTTTTTTTTGATTTGTAATTATTTGATTTTGTGAAGTATACTGAATCTTACATCTTTGTGTCCACCTTTTGCCGCCTTTTTATACCACTGAAAAGCCTCTTCAGCAGACTTATCAACGCCAAGACCGGAGTCGTACATACAACCGAGGTAGTATTGCGCACGAACATGACCTTGATGTGCTGACTCTTCGAAGCTCTTCTTTGCTTCAGAAAATGACTTTTTACATCCTAGACCTACAACGAAAATAAATCAACAAAAATAATTGGTACTAGTAATACATTCAATTAAAATAAATACGTCGCATATACCGCTTTTTTCAGAGTATTCATGTCGCGACACAAATTACAATTGATTTGATTTCATTTTTTTTTCTACCCACGTGCGACGAAGCGGCAGTATGGGGTGAGGGGTATTCGTTTTTGACAATGTACGTACCGTACAAGTACATGCGACCGAGTTGACATTGTGAGGACGCATGGCCCTGCGCACTGCCTTCCTTGACACGTAGAAATCGTTCTTTATGTGCGTCTGTGACGGTTTTGTCACCAGACATTGCCGAACTTTTTTGTAGCGTTTAGAAAGAGGAAGTTCTTGATTTACTTGAGTCTATTTTACAAAGACCAAGTTTATGCGTTCTTGAAGAGCCGAATATCTGATTCGACGCCAAATACGGTGAACAAAAATACCTAAAAGCTAATACCGCTAATTTTTATTGGCGAGAATTCTTCTGCGTTGACTAATGTGTTACTGGCCTGTTCTCTCAAGATCCTGGATCAACAAGCGCCGCACTGTGTACATTGTATCTTTACATTAGAACGGATAGTAACGGAGTATTCAAGTACTGCAAGATACGTCATTCAATCACATTGTCAAAATCAACTTAAAAAGTCGTTAGTGTTAAACGGCTCACACTTAGTTTGAGCCTTGTTTGAATCGATAGGCATCATAGCAGCGAAGTACGCGATAGATAATATGAGTGTCGGACACCCAAGTAATTATTTCAACGCTGACTCAAGAATTGTAACTAGACTTAAAGAGCATACTCAACATTTCCCATTTTATACTTCGAATTGATTCAAAGCATTCAGCTTCTTCAAGGAGAGTATAGAGATTGGCTCAAAAGACGGTACATTATCAATCCTAGAAAACTACAAGGATGGTAAAAAAGACGGAATGTTTAGAGAGTGGAATAAAACTGGAATGCTACATGCTTTTATTGTAGGCCAGCATGTGTTTAAGTGTGGATGACATCACTCCTTACACTAGTTATCTTTTTGCCTTTGAAAGCTCAAAAGCAGGTGCGAAGAGCATCAATAAAGTTTGAACAGCAAAGAAGCATTGTAGAACAACTAGTATCAACGAATAAGATTCAATGGTGTTTATTGTTGCGGTATGAACACATTCAAATTCTGATAATATCAAACGATTCATCCTGATTGTCAGCTGTTTCAAGGTGAACTCGTTGAAAGTTTGCCTCCCCAGGACCAGCATCTAGTACGTAGGTGGTAGGGTAACGGCGAAGAACCTTCGAACCTGAAGGAGTAGTGGAGATCCTCCATAGTTGTTCTATGCGCCCGTCGCACCAGTTACAATACACTGGTAATCCAGAGTGTTCTGCTTCCAAACATTTTCCAAGTCCTTCGTTTATTATTCGGTAAACATTAACTCCAATTTCGTTCATAAACCACCATTGGTTTGATAGCTCTGGACTTGAACGCATCAAAGCAGGGCCGAAGCCATTAATTCCAAGAGCAAAGTCGGTGCCTGATTTTATTATCTGTACTCTATAGGCAGTGCATAAGGTAGCAAGACATAAGATGAAGAAATGAAGAGCGAGTGTACGCATTGTGTATGCTTAGCGTTTATGTTGATGTCAACACAATTTGTTGTGCTACGTTTAAGCTGTCAATGTGAACGGTGTTTTGGTAGCTTCGCTTATACCAGAATACTACTATACCCTCCAGAGGAGACATGCGGACAACACTAAAGGTGGCTAGTAAAGTGTATGGTTTTTCTTTCTATGATCCTTTGATAGCCAACATTAAAATAGGTTGTAGTAAACAATGAAGAACTCTACATCAGCATACGATTTAATAAAAAAAGACCGATAGAACGCGTTGCCTTGTGAATTGGAGTGAACCGCAGTTTTAACGAGGCAAATTGTTTGAAGCTCAGATATTTAATAAAAAGCACAGTGATAAACCAGTTCGTCGTTTTAAAAACGGGCAGCCTAAAAACGGTTTTCGTGTTTGGTTTTGTTCTTACCACACGTTACACACTACAGATTCATGGTTTTGTGTGTTCGTATCAGCCGATAGTTTTGAATCACACGTGATTCTAATCGTTTTCACGGTTTTAAAACGTCGACACCTGAAAAGCGTTCACCAAATGGTGTTCTTGTTTGGGTAGTTCTCACCGCGCTGCAGACCACATCATACAATTAGTATTGTGTTGGTTGTATCGGTTCAGCTAAAGTCCGAAAATATAATAGTTAGGCGAAATACTACGTTGCTGCTGGTTCATTTAGGTGAAGCTAACTACGTCAGTGCGGTTGGGTTGATAAAGTGTGCGTTGATAAGCATACATTGGAACACAATACATTAAAAGATCCAATTACTACATTACAAATCCTGACCTTGCTATTTGTTTTCGGGTTGGCTAAAAGTCCTAAAAAAAAGGTGCTACGTACCCATTAATGATTATCACTTACCCCAAAAAGGTATTCCGAGGCAACACAACTAAACAACACTCATCAGATTGTTGAAAAACCCAACGTTAATAATTTAGTAACTACCTTTAGCCTTTTCTACCACCTTTATAGTTGGTACTATCGAAATATAACCATTGTTATTTCATGGATTTTTGACTAACACTCAATCATATGCGTCACAGCAAAGCCTAAACAAAAAGTTACATTACACTTTTGTTATTTGCAGTTAAATCACAGTGTACTGTTGTTCTCAGTAGCAAAATTCTGATGCTCTAGCAGCGCATAACAATTTCCATTCCGATTCAATGCGTTGACCTTCCATTCTAGAGCTATTAACTGGCTTTAAATATGCTCTAACACGTGTAAATAACAACTTTCTGTAAAGATGCTCTGTTGTCGAGCCTCCATCAGACCCACAACGTCTTCAATTGGTGTATTCTAATATCTGTCAAATCGCCATATTTGAGTAGTACCAAGCAACTACTGACATGAGTGTAGAAACATAAGTTGGTTTGCAAACATCGCTGCCAAGTTTGTATGGTAGAACCCAACGAGAAAACCGTGGTGTCATTTAAGGAGAGCCAAATTGTACATATCAGAATAAAATGAGTCTGAATTTCAGAAGTAAGTTTTTATTAGAATTATCTATCCCTTGCTCTCCCTCTATCTCTAGTCCTGTCTCTGTCTTGCCTATCTCTACGACGATTAGGTCGTCTATCTGATTCTCTGTATGGATGTGACCGATACCGGGATGAGTATGAAGCTAACAAGAGTTAGCTAAAGAGTTGCAAGAAAAACAAAAAAAAAATTCTAACGTTTTGAATCTCGGTGACGCCGGCTTCCATAGCGACCATCACGTCTTGAACTATCTCTTGAGCGATGATCATCTCGTGATCGTCTCTTTCTTGAGTTTCTGGAATCAGGTGATCCTGATCTAGAACGTCCAGGAGACTCACGTTTTTTAGAAGGAGAAGGAGCCTTTTCTTCTTCAACTTCCTCTTCTTCAATAGATTCCTCTTCCTCCACGTCATGGTCAGGGTTAACCGATATGTAAGTGGCTTTAGGGAAAGTATACAAACGTTTAATACGCCAAGCAACCTCGTCTATCTCTTGGTACGTCAAGGAATCAACTCAAGTCAAAAACTCTGAAAATTAAACAAAAAAATGTCGGAATGGATACGTTCTTTTTCCGCTTCAAACAGGCTCCACCAAGGAGGGTCTTGTGGAAGCTTTATCTTTAGATCATTTGCGGCCATATTTAAGCATGCTGTTGCAATCACACAAGGTGTGAACATTACTGAGACTGGTGACCGATAACTACAAAGAACAACAACAATCAGCTTCACAAACAAAACAAACAAAAAAAAGATGTCACAGTAAAAGTGTCAATGTAATGGTAACGTACCTATCTGATATATAGTTCCATGCACGCTGTGCAAGGCCCTCTTTCTCATATAACTTAAGGATAGAGACTAGATAATTGACGAGATACTTGTAAGGATGGTAGACGTATATCCGAAATCCCATTTCTTTTAGCATCACACGTTCTGTCACTTTCAATCCAGGCTTCAATTCCCAGTAAATCTATTTCAAACTAACAGTAAGCGTACATTGAGGCAAGGACGATGTAATTTGATTCAATTTCAAAAAAAAATACCTTAGAACCTGGAACCAGTGCTTTGTGTGACTTTCCCGAGCGCATACGGTCAACGTGGTAGAATACTTTGATTACGTCACGCATTTTTCGAGGTGTTTCTTCTATCTTTGTAGCCAAGAATACAGACGCCATAGCTACGTTCTAGTATAACATGTCAGTAAATAAAAAAAAGCGCGTAACGGCAAACTACAAATCTTTTTCCTTTTTGAACGCAAATAAATGAAAGAACTTGCTAATTGTCATCTATTTCGCGTGGAAATGATGGTATGAGGTTTAATTTCGAGTAGTTTACCTTAACAAAGTATTTTTTAAATGATTGCAGACAATAGAACCGTTGAAACAAAATTTGACCTGTGGCGATCGTTACCTGAGGCCTAAAGGCGAAAATTATTTAAAACAAATTGAGCTATTAAAAAAACGCAATTACGCCTGTCGTACATGCGTAATAGGATCCCTGCTTGCTGTATTAGCTCACATCCGTAGATCCGCAACTTCTCCTCTGTATCAGCGTCAATACCATCCTTACGCGACGGAGTGTATTTTATTTGCGATTTTGTAAAAATGAAGTTCTCTAGGTACTCCATAAGTGCGTGGGACGCGAGAAAACTCAATTTTAGTTTTGGCTTTGCTATTTTCAACTGCTTTCTACAAAAGCTACCAACGAATGCGTTGGATAACAAAGTAGGTTGTAGAGGTATAAAAGCATAAGTCGCTAATGGTTTGGAACACGTGCAAGTTGACAAAGAGCCCAATATTAAAACGGTGTCTCCTTGAAGCTCAAACGCGGTTTTGCGAATGTTAGCGATAAAGAAGAGCGAGGAAACAAGCTGGTTGGTACGAGTTTGGGTTCCTGTGTGACTTTGCTGGTAAATATAGGTTATTCCCATTAGTTTTCAGAAAGTAGGAATGGTTTAGGATTTTTGTGTTTTTTTTTGTGTTTTACTAAGCATCCTCCTCAAATTCATTACAAACAGAACGCCAACACATTAAACACTGCCATTGCGTATACCACAACTAAATTGTTTTTAAACGATGCATCTATAAAAGCGCAAAAGCAGCATTCCTCTCTCGAAGACCCGTGCATCAGCGCTGTGGTCCCGGATTAGCATATTACTATATGGATTTTAAGCTGACAAACGGATGATTCGTCGGCCTAGAAAATATCTACTAAAAACTATGATAACTAATATTGCTACAAAAAAGTCCGGAGACGTGCAGGCTCTTGTCAATAAAAATCTTCACGTGGTGCTCCAATGTCCAAATTGTGTCAAGATACAGACATGTCTCAAGAATATGCAAGTCGTCGCTACAAATAGCAACGACATCAATTTGAAGAATGTCAAGTGTCTCACCCTAATAACTCCTGAAACTTTATGGGTGAGACACAAAGTCAGGCACGGACTCAATCACCTTTTTGTCTTTTTACATATCGTATTGTCCGCTTGGTTTTAAGTTGGAAGTGACCACGATAAGTAACAAAAAAATAGCAAAACTTCTTTGAGTTTTCTTTGAAAAAGTGGTTAAAAGCAAAAAAACCGTCAAGGAATTTCATTTAATATTCTAACGTAGCTATGGATACATTAATACTGGATGTGTTGGCTTGTATTCTTGAGCATATACATCCAATACCACTTATTGTATTGACGAGTGTTTGTAGACGATGGAAAACAATTATCTCACAACTACCTAGTTTGCGTGTGCGTAAAAGAGTGTAGACAACTTTATAACAAACTATTTGACTAGAAAAAAATTACAAAGTACACTGCCACACGTGTTGAGGGTCAATTTTACTTATTACGCAGTCATAAGCAAGAACCCCAAAGTCAGGTATCTTAATTTTTTTTGAAAATACTATTGCTTTGACATACTTATGTAGCTCTTGTCGTGGATTATTGGAAGACCAACAGTGTTTGTTTCTGTGACTGACTATCAATTAACTATTTACAACTCATCACACAAAAAGGTAGCATTACACACGCTTCTGGTTTAGACTTGGTTAAAGTTGTTTAGTTTGTGCTATACTCCATACCTTTGTTGCATACTAGATTCAAAGTAGGGACGAGTGTTATCTTTTATCATAAAAACTTCAAGTTTACTTTGACACGTGTATCATTTATCTGGCACGATTACCTGGAATGGAATAAGCAACTATGGTACCAACTTACTCTATCAAGTGACTTAAAAACCCTAGTGAAATTCAGCAAGTTATTAAACTATATGTGATAGGAAGTTCATTAGTTGGTACTGTTATGGTTTTTTTTGGGATCGTTAATAAGGTTAAAGGCAAAACTTCTCTTTGTTGGTACTTTTTGGGCGATCGTCCACCAGTAATTGAAGTTTTCCAGGTACCATTATGTTTTGTATACGGTGTTATGACTTTAAACCACAGCGGCCATATACTGCATTAAGGAGGTTAGATGGTAAACTTAGAAAGCTTTTTGTGTTAGATCTTCATGTCTTTCAAGCAAGTATTTAATCTTTTTTGATAGAAACCCTTGCATTAACTTTACACAGGTTCATCATGTTCGCGATAGTGCTGTACTTGTTTTTGATGTAAACAATACTGAGAGCTTTGATGTTGTCAAATCCCTGGCAACCATAGTTTTGCAGAAATCATTGAAATCAGTTGTTCTTATTGGCAATAAAATTGATGAAGATACCCCAAGACAGGTGGTTAAAGTACTTTTTTTTTCTTTGTTTTTACTTTATACTAGGTAGACTATGTCGAAGCAAAAGCACTAGCCAGGAGTTTGAATTGTGCTTACTTTGAAACCAGCTCAAGAACTGGACAAGGAGGCAAGAGTGATCTTCTTTTGTTGTCAGGTACTAATTAGCATACTAGTTGAAGAAGTTGTTTTGCACCTTATTCGTGGAATGATGTAGAAACGCTGAAGTATTAATATTAACAATCTAATGTGACATACAATGTAAAGAACAAAACGGTTTATTATCTAAATGGTTGGGGAAGCCTCTATCGTTGGTGACTCGACAGTTGTTGGTCCTGTGGCAGGTGCCTGATTAGGAAGCCCTGTAGGTTGAGGGACTGGTGAGTGAGTTGGAGAAGCGTTTGGGGCGTGTGTTGGAGAAGCGGCTGGTGCATGAGTTGGAGGCCCTGTGGGCTGAAGGATTGGAGGTCCTGTAGGTTGAAGGTATGGCGCGTGAGTTGGAGAAGCGGCTGGTGCGTGAGTTGGAGGCCCTGTGGGCTGAATGATTGGAGGTCCTGTAGGTTGAAGGTATGGTGCGTGAGTTGGAGAAGCGGCTGGTGCGTGAGTTGGAGAAGCGGCTGGTGCGTGAGTTGGAGAAGCGGATGGAACTGGCACTGTTGATGATGTACATTGATTAAATATTTCACCGTCCGATACAAACCAAGGAAATGCCTCACCTTGGATACAACTGACTTGAGAAACAGCGATATGTAACATACATGTATCTCTTTCTGAGACTACAAATGAAGTCACGTGGGTTGGATTTTGAGGGCTTGTAATTCTTGCGAGAGCTCCATTGTCTCCTACACCCCAAATAACATCGTTACAAACAGATATATTTTTCGCTTCTAAGTTTGATATTACGGGCACCCAACCTCCAAACACAGCTTGACGAACAAACAAGATTCCTTCCCTGATACCATAAATTATATTGCTAGTATCAACAGTGACCTCAACAAGGTTTCCTCCGACCTAAAAAACTATGAGTTTTCAATCCAGAAATGGTGTTAGGTAGGCGTACATGAAGCCATTGGTTTTTCCAGTAAAAAATTAGATCATCTGAATTTACACCCCATAGACCACCATCAGGTGTAGCAGATACCATGCTAAGTGTTCCTCCTATATTTTCCCAATAATTACCTTGTGGTAGTTGTGCCTGGTGAAGAAAGTAAGAACACTTGATAAAAATAATTCGTAAATTGTACCGATATACCAAGTCTTCGGTAGACCTTGTCATCGACACCTGTTCCAAACACGTGTCCAGATGATGATACAGCAATTGTTTTTAGCCCTCCGGCTATTAGTAGCCAAGTCCCGTCGGCTTGTAAGAAGTGTATTGAATAGTCGTTTGCTATGGCCCATACGCTATGTGAAGACGCAGCTATTTGTTTAACTCCCGAGGGATAAGGGAAAGCTACTCTACTGCAATTAAGTATTTCAATGTCGGGGATGCTATAGCTTGATACAATTGTAACGAATGTAACAAGGCAAAATAAAGCAGGGAAGAGGTGCTTCATGCTTGATGGTTTTGAATAATAGCTGTATTTAGTCACAAACATTGTGATTCAGTTTTTTGTAGTTTCTCTCACAACACCATGTCGCAAAAACACGTGCTTTAATCAGACTAAGCTGGTATTTAAATTTAGCCAGAACAGACGGAGTTGGTGTTTTTTCAGCTTGCGCAGTTTTTTTGCACGTATTTTTAATAGGTGGTAGCCACGCTTTGTTAAAGATGATGGTATTATTTTATTACAAACCTGGCTAGCGAGAGAGCGTGTGTACTTTCATTGAAATATCTGATTGAAAGTTTCACGAGGCATCTCTAAACAGACCATTGGCGTTCATCGCGCGATACGTATCATATCTATATGTTTATGTACGTTAGTACCGACGAGTTATCCTAAATCAGCGCGTCGCACGTGTTTGAAGTAACGTTTTGTAATAATTGAAACGTTACACGGAATGGGTTCGTTTGTGAGTTACTTATCCTCTTCAATAGATGAAGGGTTGAGAATAAAACGTACCTACCAACATAGTATTAGCACCCTCACTACTGGAGTGAGGTTGAACCAAGGTCAAACTTGGGACTGTAGTTCGTACTAATACCAACAATACAATTATTAAGGATCATTTTATTTGGGTATGGAGTACAAGAACGGCGTGTGTGTTTGAGGTAGTGAATACCTCAAGTACCATATTGTCGTTTTATTTTTGTAATAAATCATCAAGAGGTGGATTGTAAGGTTTGTCGGCTTAGGACGGGGTAACGCCTATGGTGTTTGGTAAGTACAACTACTTTCGTTGTAGGTGAGTACTATTATTTGAGTCTCGGGCACTACACTTGAACTTGATCAAACCTAGACATTGAAGGGTATGAACAAGATAAAATCTATCAGAATTACTAGAGTCATTACTGTTACAGTCCATCAAACTAAGGTACGATCTTTGATTTCTGGCTCAGGTCTATGTCTCCAACTTCAAAAAACTTCCACGAAGATACTTGGGTCAGAAGGGTAGTATATAAATACTAGAATGAGACGCACGTGTTTATTAAAGCAATCTAGTTCACAAGACCCGGCTTGAAAGTTACATAGGAACATAATGTGTTTGCTTTCAATTTTAGTTGTTGTTAGATGGACAAGATTGTCAATTTTAGGGATACGCGCTTTGGGAGGAAAGACGGTCAGTCTTTGTGGCTCTAACGTATCCACGCGAGCGGATTATTCTACATTTAAGAACACTCGTGTGAATTGGAAATGTGTTTGAAGACAAAATTGCGAAGAAAAAGAATTTTTTTTTCGAAAGGATTTCAGGTGGGTGAGGGGATATTTTGATTGCTACTCGCCATTGTC
Organism: Trichosphaerium sp. ATCC 40318; assembly: GCA_038496445.1. Classification (NCBI taxonomy): domain Eukaryota; phylum Discosea; class Flabellinia; family Trichosidae; genus Trichosphaerium; species Trichosphaerium sp. ATCC 40318. The sequence continues at coordinate 21,400 of JALMLS010000183.1, forward strand.
TTGTTGTCTATTGTGTCCTTCGATATTGAAATTCTTGTTCAGTCCAACCTAACATTTGAATGTTCCACATGTTCATAAACACAGTTGTAAAAGCATCTGTTATGTACTACCTAGTTATTTATTATATAATCACGATGTACTAGCGATGTTCCAAACGGATAGATTGCAAAATTCATATTTGAGAAAACTTTTCTTGGTTTATTCGAATATATTCTTATCGCTTTTGTGGTGAGACAAAACGGCACAAATTACATCCTCATTACTGTCCTAAAACCATTTCTTTACATCCTCACAACGTCTGAGACTCTATGTATAGAACTATGTATTTTAAAACATATGAGAGTAGTTTGGATGAAAAAAAAGCACTTGGTGATTGAAAAAAAAGCCAACAACTTTCAGTTTTACAGTCGCTCTTCTCTGAAAACCGAATCGGAATAGAGTCGAATATTTCCAACTTTTCACGTTTTGGCGATAGATTCGGTATTCTATTCGTTTGGAACATCGCTACGATGTACTAGTCAGTGATTGAAGAGAAGGTGTAAGTTGAGTTGTATTGTTATGTTTATTATTTGTTTACAATTAGTACGTTGGGAGACTTCATACTATTATTGTTGTTAGTAGAGCAAGTTGGGCTACTATCACGCCTAACTTTTGATATTATCAACCAAGGTTATATTCTTAACCTCCACATTGACAATCTTTCTGCGAGTTGTTTGAACTCCTCCTGGAATAATTGTTGGTACTGCAATCATTTGCTACTCCCCTTGATGACGTTGACGATGAATTTCTGAGCAACAATACAAGTTACCAACTTGTTTGAAGATGATTCCGACAACAAAGATGAGGAACTTTACTTTATGGAAAGAATAAAAACGATTAACTTCAGATGTCTCTCCGGTCATATCGGAATCACATATAGAGCTCATTTCAAGAACAATTAAAGAAGTTCAAGGACACGGATGATATTCAACAGTATCAAAAGAGACGAAATGAAGAGGTCTTTTAAGAAGGAGATTGAAAGGAAGATTACAATGTGCAATACGTCTAGACAGAGTCATCAACGAAGAATACAACTCATAGACCTGTGCATCCAAAGACGTACCCAAGAAGAGTGTTGAAGATCACAAGAACACCACTCAAGAGGAACAATTACAAGATGAATCTATATTTATAATTATATTTGTAATATATAATCTCGTAGTCATAGAACTACTTGATTCTAGGGAGGCAGAATGTAAAGATGCCCGTATTTACATATCTCAATTATACTGATGTTCCGTAGGTATCTCATACTAATTATGAAATCTCCCAAACAAACATAACATTATCTCAAATCACGTGCTTGACTAGAGTCCAGTAAAGTCAGCACGTGTGACGTAATTGACCAACCCCACCGCAAGTACCAGCAACGTTTTAAATGTCAATTAAACGACAATCATCGCTACAAGGCGTTAAACGATGTACAACGTTTCAAGAGCTGCCACCAGAGACTACAACGCATATTCTTCGCTATTTAAACAAAACCCAGCTTATTCAAGCTTCTACTGTTTCTCACGTGTTTAATGACATCATCCGTCACAATATTGGGTTTGATTGTATCAAACTGAGATCCTCATCACATTGTGCAGTATTGAAAGGTAGTCCTTTGCTTAAAAACACCAAAATAGGTTTTTCGTGTGGTTTCATACCTTCAAAGAGTGATTTCGCATGTCTCTATGGCGTCCATACAATACATCTGCACAGCACAGAAACCACTGATGAAGGCATCATTGCATTAGTACAGGGAGGAACACACCAGATCCATACCATCAGCTTAAGAGAGTCACCCATAACAGATATTGCATTAAAAGCACTTTGTGGCGTACATACAATTGAACTTTTTTGGTGTAGCCACTTTACTTTAGAGGGAATAAAAGCAATCAAAAACCCACACTGTATTCTGCTCACCGATCCAAAAAAAGAGTGGTTTGAATACCTCTGTAATATACATACTGTACATCTCATTGATGATGAGAATGTAGTAAACCCAAAGCTTGATGATGAATTCAAAACACTTACAAATGTCAAGCACTTATATCTATGTGATGTCAACAGAATAACCGATTCAGCTTTTAGTAATTTAGGAAACCTTGAACTGATTTCTCTTTCGTTTTGTGACACCATCACAGATTCATGTTTTAAGAACTTGGTTGGCCTTGAACACCTTAAGGTGTGTGGTTGTCGAAATATTACAAACTCATGTTTGACACATTTGAAATCTCTTAAATCTGTTACACTTTACGGAGAAAATATCAAAATAACAAAAGCGGCAGTGGAGGCACTTGATCTTAAATTCAATCACGTGCGACGCTAATTAATGAAATTAATGTTTACTTGGCCTTCCATGAATAAACCTCATCTCAAACGTTATCTTCCATTATACCTTTTGTAGATTGCATGAAAGAAATCGTATGAACAAATAAGTGACTATTGTCTGTCCTGTGAGATAAACTTGTTTCATGTATTGGCCGTTTCAGCAGTATTTTGACGTTTATTTTTTTAGTTAAAAAGTGCTCCAATGAATACTACTCCACTAATTAAGTGCTTCCAGAGCGAAAAATAAAAAGGTAGTACAAGTTTTAAGATTTGCTGAAACGTTTGAGAACATTGGCGCGTTTGTAAGTCACGTGGAGTATCAATCTCAATATTATCAGCAATAAGCTTCTAAGAAGACTAAGCTTTAACCTAAGCAAACGCATAGTCCAGTAATTTGACGATCCATCCATAGGGTGAGAGTCGCACGTGAACAAATTCATTGAATTTTCTGAGTCTTTGTAATCAGTAACTCTTCAGTAAACATAATGTTGCGTCTGTGCAACACAATTTTAATTTCACGTGATATAGAGCGTTGCACGTTCTCTCCTTGTATAGTTATTGACTCAAGTCATATATCTCCTGAATTTACAACAGACCCAATGATTCATGAACCTTTGCCACTGCTGCTTAACGGAAAATTACTTAACGCTGTATCATACTCAAGAATAACCACGCTTTGAGATATGGCCAAACATCTAAAAACCACCCTAAATACGTTAACACTGGACGCCATTTCAGTATTTTGTAACTATTTACCAATCAACTCAATACTGTCTTTTCGAATGACTTCAAAGAGATGTTTTCAAGGCGCTAACATATCTTACTTGAGACACATCTTAAACTTGAAAAAATATTTAAAAACAACACTTGATAATCACTACAAGGATCCTATTGCTGTCAAAAATCATTTGGGTACTAAGACAATGAATAATCTTTATGCATTGAATGAATATATTAATTTGAAACGGGCTCCGAGGCCAAAAGGTAAGCTGTTTCTTTCCCTTTACCTGTACCATTGCTACTTACCTTGGTAAATAAAGGCACGATTAAAAGATATTTATCATGGTTCTTCAGAAAGTCAAAAGTACATAGTAAAGCAAACGGACTGTTCTGTGAGTTTCAGTTGGATACAAAAGAAAATGAGGATGAAGTCTATGGCGTTTGTAATTACTATAAACTATACAACTATCGTAATGAAAAGCTAGAACTTTCTATTGACGTGGAATTGAGTATTGGAGATTCAGAATTAAATAAGATTATCAGCGGTAGTGAGATGTTTTGTGAAAACCTAGCAACAGTTGTAAGACTGAAAATGAAAGATGAGTATCAACATTTGGATGACGAGCAGTTTTGTATTCGAATCTTAAGGGATATTGGTCTAAAAAAAAACAACCTTTACCCTGCACATGAACTAGAAACTAATTTGAGTTGGCCGTACCCAGGCTTTGTTTTAAAAAGACAAATGCCAAAAGTACCACAATTTATTTCGCTTCTGGTAAACAAGTCATTTCATAAATACGTCACAAAGAGGATAACAGCAATCTTGGCACGTGTGGCAATTGAAAATACGAAAAAGAAGGATAAACAATATTTAAGGCGCTACACAAATAAGTCGTACGATGTTCAACCCAAATCAGTTGAGATGATATCATGTGAATCTTGGAGAGTAGGTCATTGTGAATACCTATATGTGCGTGAATACCTATATGTGCGTGTTATTCTCTCTCTTCGTTTTATTGGTTTACTTATACTTTATCAAGGCTCTTGAGTATTTTGATATTGTCTATCGATATAAAGGTCATGTTGTCCACTGTACCTTTGAAAGTTATCAGTATGGAAGTACCTTCACTATGAAGATGAGCTTGGACAATACGCCTATTGCAGAATCGGTCACAAAAGCCTCCAGTACAACTATTACACCAAGAGCTTACATACCGTTCAACATTAGGAATACATTAAGACGTATATCTCCAAAAAAGTCTTCGTCAATTACTGATAGCATAGTATTCTTGGCTTCGTTGGCAGTTCGCTCATGTCCAATTATTACAAAATGTGGAGAGACAGATAGTATGGGAAGGGGTCATCTTTTAAATGAACCATTACTAAATTCCTTTTTCCTTCATGTTCGTGATTGTGAACGAGATAAAAAGCAATAGATTTTTATGTTCTATTCACAGTTGTTGAAAGAAATAAACTGTTGTTGCTATTCACAGACTCGAGAATTATTTTACTTGCTGGATTATTATCCAATGAAAAGTTAGCACAAACACATATTACAAGCAATGTTGTAGATCTTATAATGTACAAGACATCTCAATAAAACAAAAACTTTCTACACAAGAGTATTGTAGAAACCCAGTACGCCCAGATGGAAAGAGCTGTGCTGATAGACATACTCAACCTATCAAAGGAACACAAGAACCTAAACTAGGCAGAATCTGCCAATATAGAGCCTCCAGTTGCACGCCAGAGTAAACGCTTTCAGAAGGTTGAAAATACATTGTGATAAGTGTTACTCGTAGATGATTTGACTTAGTATAATAGAGACGTGTATACTTTATTTGGCTTGCAAATTATCCTTTTTTTTTTTTCCTTCTTTTTTTCAATTACTTTTATTGACTTTACACATTTGCTAGTACCACAAATTACAACCTCAATAGGCCGTTTATTCGCTAATTATGGGTACCAAACAGTCTACAAAACGTAGAGAGAATACAAGCGCAAGAGGAAAACAAACGCCAACCACTTCGCCTACAACGCTCTCAAACGATAAAATACCGCAGAAAAATGCTATTTCCAACACAACCAATAACCAAATTCCACAAAATAGCCAAATACAGCAAACAGCGATGAACACCGCAGGAGATGTACAAGGAGACAGTATTGAAGAAACAAAAGAGTCGCTGTCACAAAACGAACATCAAAAAGAACCGTTAGAGTACTCAGACTGGATAGTCATTGAAGAAGGAGAAGAAGAACTGTTAGATCTCTTTCCAATGGAGATATGGGACCAAATCTTGTCATACCTCACGCCACAACAACGTGCATTATCTTGTATTGTATCACGTGATTTTCACATGCTATGTAACAACGTGAGATTCTGGTCAAAAGCATTTAAAAAAAAATATAGACGAAGCATTCCAACAAGCACAGATCTTTATGACCAAATAGGATTCCCACATGAGAAGTACTGCTACTTTAGAGTACACTCTAATTATAAGGAGAACATGTCGAAGGGTATTTATAGACGGTGGGATTTCCAGTATGCTTATCCAAGTTTGTATCACTTTAACGGTTGTGCATTAAACCAAAAATGGTTGTTAATGCAAGGTCAGGGTGTTGATAAAGGGTATGTTTATAAACTTGATGATAGAGGTATTGATTGCTTACCTCTTGTAAATCCTAAACCTACCATACCTTTAAATAATTACATCTCAAAATTGGATTGGATAGATGATGACACGTTTATTTTTGGTGGGTGGGGATTGGCTGGAGTAATACGATTACCAAATTCCGAGATGGTACAAGAGTTCAAGGTAATTATTTTCTTCTATCGAAAATTGCTTTAGCTTTTTTTGGAGCAGATATTTTTAGCTTCATCGTTAATCACTTGGAATCAGTTGTCCTAACACGTTTCTTAGCTACCCGTTACCAGTAAACGACAAGCGGATAATATTATATCAGGTGTTAGTTATAAAAATGGTAGAGCAATTTTAGCTGCAAGAGAAGGGAGCATGGCCATTTATGACATTGAAAGAAACGAATCTATTTGGGTAGGTCCTTTTTCTTCAATGACTGATGTCGAAACAAGCGCAACATGGTGTGATGAGAATGTATTCAGTGTAGCTTTATGTCCACGGCAACCAAAAGGATATATGTATATCTGGGATTTACGTGCAAAACCACGTGTTACAGTAGAATTACCACGTGGACAATTCGCAAAAAGAGACTGTTTACATTTTTGGGAAAACGAGTTGGTTCTTGCTTCAGGATGTAAGGTAGACTTATATGACGTACGTAAGTTATCACAAGAACCTTCAAGAAGTGTTAGGGCATATAGCAATTGTAGGGGGTATTGTAAAGATGGAGTTATCTTGGCGGGAGCTGATAAAGTACAAGTTATTGATTTTAAAACACTTCAAGTCTTGGCATTGTTAGAAACACCAAAGCTTTGTAGGATGGTTTATTCTCTAGGTTGGACAGGCAGGTATTGTATGGCAAACTGCGGTCACAAAGTATGCTTTTGGGATTTCGATGCTTGTACTACTGAAATCATAGACACAGCACCAACTTAGTAGTTTTCTATTATTTTTGTGTATCATTTACGACATTTATTCCGCTGCTTGCGAATGTGTTTCCTTTGTTGTACTTCGCATCAAATAAACATTAACTTTCTTCTGGGATTTGAGACTTTTCTTAAGCGACATTGTACTTCAAGTGGCGTTAACTAAGTTCTTTTTATTATTTTGAAAACGACAAGGAAGCTTCTACCAACACTTTTTTAGTATTCGTTTAATAAAAAGGCCTTTGAACGTACGCTTAGCGTTTTTGAAGTAAATACATTTTAACGAGCTTTATCAGTTTGAATAAAACGTGACGCGAACGGTTTTGAGCACGTGAGAACCGAAGGTACAGTATAAGACGAAAACTTGATGTTAGCGATGTTTTTACATGAAACGAAAGCAGCACTCGTTACTGTTTACAGCCGAGGCTTTTTTTAATTTTTCCGTAATTTAATCTCGGCCTACCTTCTACTGGGCCTCCCAGTCTATTAATAGCGTAAAATACAGTTTTTTTTTTCTGAAAATCACGTGTTCTTTTTTACGCACACGTGTGAGTATGTAACTTGTTTGTATTTAGGTTACTCACCTGTGTCCACATGTCATTGAAGCCAGGGCCATATTGCCTTGTTGACAACACATCCAGGACTCTACTAGATTTGCCTCGTGACATACAACGTTATTTATGTACATTCAATGAGGAAACGTTCAAGAAGTTTCATATCCTATCGAAAACAGCTGCAATCAATACACACTATAATAACAACCTTGATAGAAACGGTATCTGGATGACATGGTATCCCTGTGGTGGTTTACACTCTCAATATGGTATAGTCACTGGTGAATACAACGGTGAATTTAAACAATGGTTTGCGAATGGAAGCCTTCAACAACAATGTTGGATGGTTAATAACGGATGTAACGGCGAATTTAAACAGTGGTTCCAAAGCGGAAAACTTGAGTTATGCTATCAGTATGTTGATGGCGTTCAAAGCGGTGACGCAAAAGTATGGTATGAAAACGGACAACTTAGTTGGCACCGTATTTATGCCAACAATAGACAAAATGGTGAATGCAAACATTGGTTCCAGAGTGGAAACCTTTATAGTAAGTGCGTATATGTTGATGATAAGAAGGAGGGAGAGTACCTAACATGGTATGAGACAGGTCAACTCAAATTACAATATTACTGTGTTGCCGACAAAAAGAATGGTCCATTCAAGAGTTGGCATTCTAATGGACAGCTTAAATTAAAGTCAACCTATGTTAATGGTACTATAAATGGTATTAAGAAACAGTGGTATGATAGCGGACAACTCAAGCTACATTCCGCGTATGTTTCTGGTAAATTAAGTGGTGAAGCTAAACAGTGGTATTACAATGGACAGATCATGTCACAAGACATGTTCGCTGATGATAAAGTAAATGGCGAAAGTAAAGAGTGGTATAACAATGGACAACTTGCTGTACTTTGTACAAATAGTGATGGTAAAAAGGTTGGAGAGTATAAGCAGTGGTATGATAATGGACAAATTGACTATCTATGCCACTACATTGACGACAACAAACATGGAGAGTACAAAAAGTGGCATAGAAATGGTCAATTGAAAGAGGAGTGCAAGTATGTGAACAATAAACAAGAAGGAGATTACAAGTCTTGGTACGATAATGGTCAATTAAAAGAGCAGTGCTATTATGTCAATGGTAAATATAAAGGAGAAAGAAAGTCTTGGCATGACAACGGCCAATTGCAAGAGAAGTGCAAGTATGTGAGAAATAAGCGAAAAGGAGAGTATAAGTCTTGGTACAATAATGGGCAATTAAAAGAGCAGTGCTGTTATGTCAATGGTTCACGTGAAGGAGAGAGAAAGACTTGGTATGATAGTGGGCAATTGCGTGAGCATTGTATTTACATCCATGGTACACCACAAGGAGATTATAAGTGTTGGAATGTAAATGGTAGATTAATTCACTCTCTCGTTTATGTTAATGGTAAAGTGAGAGCGATAAAAGTGGTTTGAGACAAATATGGACAAACTAAAGAAGCTAGTAACATATAAAACACATAGAAACGGTTAGTTTGAAAAAAACAAGGAGCTTTTAAACGTTAGTAGATTCATGTTAAACTGACTAAAAACAATCGTAATGTAACCAATGTATGCATTTGATTCTGTTGCTCGTTCGTCGATATTTCCAATCCGTTTTTTGTTACTAACACGTGACTTTTCCTCCAAACACATCGTTTACGTTATGAAGTCTAATCACGTGATTTAAGATTGCACCAGAGACAAGCGCTCTGGCCATGAATATGAACTGTTTAGCGATGCTAGTAAAACGCTAAATAGTAATAAAACTGTAACAGCTATCTATGAAGCAAGCCACGCTGTTTATTTATTTTTATATTTATATAAGTACACAACATACGCACTAGTAATTACTATGATAATAAGTATAATCAATAGTGGCACCGTCACCAATACAGCTACATTGCCAGAACTGTTCAGACTGGATCTGACTTGGAGTGTAAACACTGAATACTTTCCAGTTGTGCTTCTTTGCGTTGATACAATCTGATTGTCTTTAGTACTCACTGTTGGTTCAGGTATATCTTCACAAAACTTGGCTTGCTGTATTATCACGTTAAGGTTCTATGCACGTGTCAGAAATTATGGCAATTTTAGTGTTTTGTGTTGCTTTTCAACATACTTGGTGTCCAGTTGCATCAAGTGAGAATAAACCTGATAGGCAACTCTGAACCACTATTTTTGTTTCTTCCAATAGCGGGACCAAAATAGTGTTTGATAGTGTAGCATTGCCTACGCATATTCAGGAATAAAGAAAGTAACGATGGGTTTTTGGACTGTCACGTGACAAAAAATTGTAAAATAGAAATCGTACCAGTGACAAAAATACCATAAAACTCTACAATAGTTGTGGAAGGTATGAAATCGCCTGTTTTTAAGAAATAATTAGTGAGTTCCTTAGATCTTTGTTTGATTGCTTGAGTGTACCATATACTCTTATGTTTCTATCAATCTCACAAAATGGAAAAAAACCGCCTATACTCCCGCTAGCAAAATTACAAGGCCAATCTTCCCAGCCTCTATTAGCCCTAACAGTGTAAGAAGTACGCCCAGAAAATTACAGAAAAAACAAGGTACCATAAAATACAATATTCGTTCCCTTTTCGATCTGGTTGTCCAGATGTCCATGGTTTATCGCTTGTATCATTACCGATTGTTATTTCTTCTTCTGTTACATCCTGTATGAAGTATGAGCAAGAACACAAACTCAGTTGGTAACAGCAAACTCAACAATTTGCACAATCTTCTTTCTTAAGTTTATACCCATGATAAATCTGGTTTGGTAGTGAACAGACTTGTAAGCCCTATCCATATATTCTTGTTATTTCTCATTTCATCAACAAAATCGAGCTCCTCCTGCGAGTTTAATGTCACCATGTATCCTCCATGTTTCATACATAGCCCTTTTTTTAACATCAAAACAAGACAACATTGAAACTAGTTGGGTTTTTTTTGACCTATTTAATACAATCGCGTATTGTTTTAGCAATGTACCTTGGGCTTTAACGAATGGTGCTTTTACTGTTGAGCCAAATGTATAGCAATGCCCTAGGATATAAAGATTAACAATTGACACGTGTACATTACATAAACAAGCTACTCTTCTTGCCTTGAAATTCAGAGCATGATACGTTTTTCATTACATCAATACATGGTTTACTCGAGGTATTACTAGAATCTGACGCTTCACAGACAAAGTGATTGGCATCAGCTCCACAACCCAACGCCTAAATGGAGGCAATCAATATTTAGGATTATTGCCAAAGTGGGAATAATGCGGAGTCAAAAAAATCTTTTTTTTATCGCTAGCGGAGTGTTTTAATAAAAAAAACTAAACGGTATGTACCCCGTCTTTAAATTGAGGGTAGTTCGCACAAACATTGTTAACGAAACCCACTTGCGCTATACTTATGTGTGGCGGAGATCCATCGTGCCAGTTCCACGTGCTTCCATCAGAATGCCCGTCAAGACGCAGAGCCTATTCCGTATGTAAGAAAAGGATAATAACCCATTTCAAAAAAAGGTCCCCGAATTGTTTTTACGAACACCGCAGATAAGCGCAAGACCACTAGTATCATATGAGACTCGCAGTCCAAAAATAAAGCAGTATCAAATTATTTAGAACTCAGCCAAAACGCACAGGAAAATAAGTCATCACAGACGCCTCCAAGCCACTGCTTATCACCAATGGTGTAGATCCTGAATAATTTACCTTTTAAAAAGATTCTCAAAAGATAACAGCGTACCTGATGGGCAGGTCGCGTTCTCAGCACCATTTACAAAGTTGTACAAGCGATACTCTTGATTGTTCCAAACGCATGATGAAACAAATTCAATACAACAAGCACTGGGTAAACAGCATACTACAAGTGCGAATACAGCCAATGATGTGTATAAAACTGTCATTTAGATTTTACTTTATTAATTTATCACGTGTTATTTTTCGTTGAAACTGTTTAAGTCAACAACCTCTTTCAAAAAGTGTTGCGAGCCTGGTAGGCTACAACCTAACGCGTATAGTACGTATGCTCAAACCTGAGTGGTTAAAAGATACGACCTTAGTAACTATACTCACCGTTTTGATGCAGGATTCCATCAGTATGGCGACACTTTCGAGCAAGTTAAGCATCTACATTCAGCACTAAATACAAGATGTCACATGCCAAACCTATTCAGTTGTATATCTATGGTGCCTTTAGTAATTCGTGAAAGAGTTTTTGAGCAACCATAGAGTCTCTTTGTTTACGTCTTAAGATGTTCTACAACTTGTTGAGATCTATAGGAATCCAGTGTAATTGCCTAAAACTTCTAGATAATAGTACATGCCTACCGACGTAAGTGAATGTGTAGGTTAGCAGTAGTAATAATGCTTGCCATAATTTTGTGACTCATTCAAAGAGATTTGGAGTCATACCTACTTGTAAACAGTATATCGGACAAGAGAAGGAGTCATATAGGTACACGGAAAGTCATTTAGGACGTTAGTTAATGTCACCTGTAGCACGTGTTAATTTTATTAGCAGTCCAGGGACTCGTTTTTGCTTAGCACAATCGTTGTAAGTAGTATCGCGATGTAGTAATACAGTTATGTTGGATGTTTTTACATCACCATCAATGTACTAGCTTACACTACTTGTACCTATTACGCAGTATTTGAAAAAAAAAAAAATTTACATTGAGAAAAAGCGAATGTTTTCCTGATTGATTAAGGAGAAGGACGCTTTTTAGTTCTTTCATAGATATCTCTTTTCGTAGTGTGAACGAAATTTTAAAAAATGAAGTTGTTCTGAGCTGTTACGAGACTTTTGATAAACAATATATTCACTGCGTTTGGTGTTTTGTCACTTTGAGGACGTTTAGAAACTCAAACAGGTTGTATTCATCCTAAAACGTGTATCGAACAGATACAAGCATTCTTTTGTGTACTGAGTATTGTTATTAGCGACGGAGATAAGGGCTGTAGAGACTGGTGACTCGTTTATTTCACAAATGACTTCTTTTTGCACACTAAAAATTTGTACTCGAATGCTTCATCTCCTCTTTGTACACCCAATCGTACACATAGGTGATCTAATGTCGATTTTATTTCGTTTTCTGAATGTAAATAAATTCGTTAACACTGTAAAGATGAATCGTCCATGTACGTTTATTGGAGACTAAATGACAAACATATCACGAAACATCTCAATTTCTACAAGAAAACTCGCAAAAAAAACATAATTCTTGAAGCCACAACTCAACAGCCACTCCTCCTCCTCTCAAACAATAACCAAAAGCTCTACCGGTTCCTACAGTATCCATGTCAGCCAACAAGAGGGATGATGATGACGGTACGTTGTTCATTATTTCGTTTTAAACTTGTCAAAAACGTTCAAAAATAAATCGCTTTTCTTTGATTAAAATACCTACAACGTACCTGCCCTTTCTTTTTCTGCAGCCGCTTTAGAACCTTTTTTTTTCGATATCGATTTTTCGATCAACTTCGAAGTTGAAACTCAACAAAAAGTCAAAAATTTTTTTTGAGATTATCTCGCACCCAAGTCAACATCTTTTTTTTCTTTCTTGCACCAACCGATGTACCGTTCGTAACCGATTAATAACAGGTGACTACATGGACAACAAAGAAGAGCGTATACCATGGCGCGAGAAGCAGTCTCGAGCAAATTTTAAAAAACACATCGCGGCTTTGAGTGAGGCGGAGCCTGAGTTTGTTTTAAGCCTTGGATCGTGTATGAAGCTCAAAGGAGAAGATGTTGAGAGCATTGCAGAGCAAATTGAGGCAACAAATGAAACAAGTACGTAATAGCACTTCTATACGCAATCAAAACGCGATTTTTATTATTTTAACTCTTCAAAAACGTTAGCAACTTCTTTTTGAAAACAAACACTGCCCAGCTCGTTTTGGCGCTTTCAAACCGCGCCTCATTTATATCGCGCTCCTTCAAAGGCGTTTTAACAAAAAAAAATTTCAAAATCGCTTAAACCAACGCGACACGCGCATACTCGCGTAGAAAGCGAGTTTTATCTCTCTTTATGGTGTTATTGTGAACTAAATCATTGTTTGTAGACAAACTGCTCAGGCTGACTGTGCCCGAGTTACAAAATATAGCCAAGGCTCTTGGGTTTGGTGGAAGCTTGCCAAATAAAGCTAGTTGGGTTTGGCAAATACTCAGCTTGCGTTATCCTGAAGACACAATTACAAGTACGAACCGCTTTTTTTTTTTTTGAACCAAATCAATTATTTCTTCGTAAACAGCACGTTTGTGCACGTGACTGCGCTCAGAGTTTTTAGTGGGGTTATTTTTTGTTAACATAACCTTTGTTAGATACAGCGTTTCGTTCTAAAAAGCGTAAGGGCACGGGAACGTCACGTGCACCAAAGAAGAACTCAAAGCGTGTCAAGATTCGGAAAACAAAAAAAAAAGCTGTACCGCGTACAGCACGTGCCCAACAAGCACAAGACGATATACAGGATACATACGAAATGTCTGCGATAAAAAAAAATAGGTTTTCTAGCGTTTTAGCTGCAGTTGCCAATCTTGAAAAGCAGCAAAAAAAGCAGCGCGAAGAATACCAAGAAGCTGAGAAGCGCCACAAAGAATCTGAGAAGCGCCGTGAAGAAGCTGAGAAGCGCCGTGAAGAGCAGCAAAAAAAGCAGCACGAAGAATACAAAGAAGTTGAGAAGCGCCGTGAAGAGCAGCAAAAAAAGCAGCACGAAGAATACAAAGAAGTTGAGAAGCGCCGTGAAGAGCAATATCGAGAACTTGAGAAGCGTAATGAAGAGCAATATCAAGAACTTGAGAAGAAACACCAAGAAGCTAAGAAGCTCCATGAAGAAACTACAAAGAAATTAGAACAAGAGATAGCTAAGTTCATAACATCAATGAGAAGCTATCAATTCATCAAGTTATCATCAATTTCTGTTATGTGTACGCTTTTTTTTTTTCACGTTTTTTTTTTATTTTTATGCTCATTTTACATTCAGGGTATTCTGCTTGCTTCCGTAGGAGTAAGCATAAAAAAGATGACCACAAGTTTTGGATTGTGGTGGAAGCTGCTGATGTACTCGCAACATTCAGCTATGTTGATCCAAACGCAGCTGAACTAAATATTACCATTCAACGCGCAGCAGAGAACCAATTGGCAAAGATTCAAAGACGTAAACCTAAGAAACTTCTTGCAGAGCACATACTTAATAAATATGTGTTTACTCTAGTGGATTCAGCAGAGTGTCCGTTTTTAAAGGTACACAAGAGGTTCAATGTGTTAATTTCCAACAGCTAATTTTTTGTTATTATTACAGGTCATTGATTCGCATGACACGCTTGTGTTTACTGGTTATGGTATCGCTAAAAAGCAGCGCCCAGATCTTGTATTTACAGCCAATATAAAGGGTATTAATACAAAGAAACCAGACTTGCTTCAGGTGGTGATGGTGTGGGAAATTAAAGATGGTGAACTAAACGAGACCGCCAAAGGCCAATGCATGTACGTGCTTTTTCTGCTGATACTTTGTTTGTTTTTCTGACCTGCTATCAGGGCGTCTTTGGCAGGTATTATGGCTGTACAAAGCCCGAGAAAGCACATCACAGGTGCTCTAATGAACAGAGAGAATGTGATATTCATTCGTTTGGAATGGTATGGTAGAGATGCACCCGAGCCATACATGTACCATTTTACAAAACCGTATGCTATAAATACACCAAACGCTGAAGGGTGTAGAATGATCAGCGAGCTCTTGAGCTGTACCCCTAAAGAGCTAGGGTGGAGTTACCCTAAACTCATAATAAACGGTACAGAATGTACACCCCGAAAACAGTTGGGGAGTGGAGCGACATCTTCTGTCTATCAGGTGGACGTCAATAAAAAGAAAGTGGCAGTTAAAATCTTTCAAATCAAATACACTGCAATGGCTGCTCACGAGGAGAATGTGCTTATACACCTGAACAAGTTAGAGATAGACGGCATCCCAACTTTTGTACGTGTAACTTTTTTTTGTTGTCTCTGTGTTTCAATAACATTTTGTAATAGGTTGATTCAGGCAAAACAACAGAGGATATTCCATACATTGCTACAACACCTGTTTGTACGCGCGTGAAGAGCTTCTCTGAGTGCCCATCGTTCTCTTCTGTTGTATGTATTTTAGAGAATATACATAAAGCTGGATTTGTCCATCGGTATGTCCGTGAACAACATGAACTGTTTTACTCACTTTTTCTGTTTAGAGATGTCAGTGATTCAAATATCATGGTTTTTGAAGGAGAACCGTGTCTTGTTGATTGGGGAACTGCCGTTAAATTGGCTACCCTCGAGCAATATTCAGGAACTGTCATGTTCGCCAGTTTGGATGTTCTCAAACATCGCGTCGATTGTGATAAACAAGTTGTTTGTAAGCCTTGCCATGATCTCATATCCTTAGTTCATGTCTACATCCGCTTTCACTGCCGAGAGGATATCATAGTCCTCTTACACAATGCATTCGGTGAGCTTAACATTGACAAAGGGCTTGAGCAACCAGCATACAAAACATTCGTTAACATGTGGACAGAGTTGGAAAAGATACCTCAGTATAAAAAAGCTATGGACTTGGCACGTGCCACTGACTACAAAGGCCTTAAAGAGTTCTTTGAATATCACACGCCTGATTATGACAAAATTAGAGCAATAAAATAATGTAAAATAAATGTAAAATAAATGTACAATAATCACTTTTGTAAAAGAATAGATCAACCATCGTATACTTTGACACTGTAAGGAACAACATGACTATAAAGTTACACTTGAGCGTCTGCTTGGCATTTGCCTTGCAGGGCATTCTGCACGCTATCGTAGGAGTAAGCATAAAAGACAAAGTCACACCTTGGATTGTGGATGGATAAACTTAACTTAAAACTACAGCATTCCAAAGAAAACCAGTGTTCAAGGACGTGAGCCTTCAACAATACTTACTGAACACACACGTTAACTGCAATGGCCGCACATGCTACAGTAATTAACGAAGAATAAGTTAGAGATAGGCGTCATAATGTGAACAAATTAACGGCACACAGCAATCTTGTGTAATTTTTGTACAGCAATTTGCGAACGATTCTCAACAGGTGTATTGTCCAAGTCATCTTCACAGTGAAGGAACTTCCATACTGATAACTTTCAAAGTTACATGGACAACATGACCTTTATATCGATAGACAATATCAAAATACTCAAGAGCCTTTATAAGGTATAAGTAAACCAATACAATGAAGATAGAGAATGAAACGCACATATAGTATTCACAATGACGACTTTCCAAGATTCACATGTGATATAATATCAAACTGTATTTGGTGAAATATTGTACGATTTATTTGTGTAGCGCCAAATATTGTTTATCCTTCCATACGTAACTTTCAATTGCCACACGTGCCAAGATTGCTGTTATCCTCTTTGTGAGTATTTATAAATGATTGTAAACCATAAGCGAAGAGAGAATAACACGCACATATAGGTATTCACAATGACCTACTCTCCAAGATTCACATGATATCATCTCAACTGATTTGAGTTGAACATTGTACGACTTATTTGTGTAGTGCCTTAAATATTGTTTATCCTTCTTTTTCGTATTTTCAATTGCCACACGTGCCAAGATTGCTGTTATCCTCTTTGCGATGTATCTATGAAATGAGTTGTTTACCAGAAGCGAAATAAATTGAGGTACTTTTGGCATTTGTCTTTTTAAAACAAAGCCTGGGTATGGCCAACTCAAACTAGTTTCCAGTTCACTTGCAGAGTAAAGGTTGTTTTTTTTGAGACCGCTGATAATCTTATTTAATTCTGAATCTCCAATACTCAATTCCACGTCAATAGAAAGTTCTAGCTTTTCCTTACGATAGTTGTATAGTTTAGGTTCTTTGAACTGTTGTATTTCTTTGATAAGTTGAGCTCATCTATCAGCACAGCTCGTTCCATCTGGGCGTACTGCATTTCCACAAAAATCTTGTGTAGCAAAAAGTTGTTGTTTTATTAAGATGTACATTACAAGATCTACAACATTGCTTGTAATATGTGTGGGAGTATTTGATTTGTTGGTGGTACTGAAACGATGCCAAATCTTCCCATGTTAGAGCGTTACTGGCCATAATATATAAAAGTATCTCCAAAGAAAGCGAAAACAAGTCTGTGACTTCTGTGCTTGACGTATCAGCACA
Organism: Trichosphaerium sp. ATCC 40318; assembly: GCA_038496445.1. Lineage (NCBI taxonomy): Eukaryota > Discosea > Flabellinia > Trichosidae > Trichosphaerium > Trichosphaerium sp. ATCC 40318. Next base: position 38,809 of record JALMLS010000183.1, read on the forward strand.
TACAATCCGTTGCGATGCCATTTGATTTTTTGTGAAATAATTGTTGAGTTTTTTCAATGTCATTAAACAACCTAGCAAGACCATTGCAATCTTTGAAGATATGTCAAGTCACGTTCAACCCACACCATCCGGAAGCTAAAAGTGAATTAGGTACAATGGGCTAGATCAGTGTTAACACTCAACTGAAGAGTCAAACAGTATTGCCGAAAGCTGTCCCAAAAAACCCACATGTATACATTACTAGCTCTGATACTAGCGTTATCACGTCAACAATAACAAACACGAATATTAGTTTCCGAAAATGTAGTGCAATCCATTAGGAGAGAAGTGTTTCCATAAGGACCTACACTCAACAATGTACCAAGTATAAAAATTAATAAGTTTGACAGTAATTCGTAAAAAATTCCCAAAGAAAAATGATAATGTCCTCCAAATATTGTTTTGTTGTGTAGTGCCCGTTGCCAAGGTTGCAGGTAGTTAGTTTAAGTTGTATGAGTCTGAATACTCCGCTGTATGACGGAGGTAGCACTTAAAGCTTGCTTGTTTAAGTCAAATCATCTAACCACAGCATCACTATGCTTATCGTCTACCATGCAAGCCACGTAAGCTTTTGTCGTGTTTTGTACCTTCTTGAAGCTAATGCACTGTTTTTTGCAGAATACAACCTGATATCGCGTTAATAGACTTCCCACCAGAGATTTTAACAAATATTTTATCATTCTTGGACATTACTAGGTTCAATGTGGCGCAAACGTGTTGGACGCCCTCAAATATCATACATTATCACGTGGGGTATAACCGTATTTATATAACATCACAAGAAGCCTTTGAACTTATTTGCGACAGCCCACTATTACATCTAAACAATACAATGGTTGTTTATTTAGAATACTATGTGCTCACAGACAAAGAACTAAAAGCACTACAAGGTATTAAGAATATAAACATTGAAGACAATATATTCATAACAGATAAGGGTCTTGAGTCAATAGCAGGAGTGCATACTATAGCTCTTTGGGGGTGCAGAAAAATTACAGACAAAGGACTCAAAGCACTCACTGGAGTACATACTGTGGATATCTATGATTGTCCTCTCATCACTGCTGAAGGATACGCACACCTCAGCGGTGCACATAAAATAGACGTACAGCATACAAAAATCAATGATATTGGCTTAAGGGGATTAAGTGGTACTTACTCTATAAATATTGGCCATTGTTTGAATGTAACAGATGAGGGTTTATCACATCTTAAAGGTGTTTATGAGATTGATTTGACTAGTACAAAAGTGACAGATATTGGTTTGGAGGCGTTCATAAAAGGAAATGGAAACATTTTAACTAAAATTGATTTGTCTCATACACAAATTACAGACAAAGCTCTCAAACATCTCTGTGGTATAAATAAAGTTAATTTGATCGCCTGCCATAATATAAATGACAAGGGTATTAAGTATTTGGCAGATGCAAAGACTGTTAATTTGACGCGCACAAACACAACAGACAAAGGTATAAAACATCTTAATTCTGTTACTGAACTTAATCTGTCACAAACACATATTACTGATGATGGGTTACAAGCTCTGGATCATGTTAAGAAACTTATACTACGCTCGTGTAAGAATATAACTGATGAGGGCATCAAGCATTTAAAGTCAGTTGTGTATCTAAATATTATGGGATGCAACAATATCTCTGAAGAGTGTACTGATTCATTACCTAATCTCAGAACGTGTTTACGCCATCAATAAAGCCATGATAACTTTGAAACACTGTAACAATTAAGCCAAGATCCTGAATCTGATTATGGGTGGTATTAACTGTGAAGATTTTGAGTCACGTTCAATAAAAGAGTGACACTCCCTTTTGAACTCTGTTCAAAACACATTTTTGCCGCCATAGACCACAATGCCATTGGTTGTTTACCTCTTAGTGTAAACCAAAACAAGTACACCAAGTAGTTGCTTCTTAAACAAACTTTTCAGACGACAAGCAAATTTCACTCAGCTTGACATTACCCAACTGTTGTTCTTACAGTACTACACTGCAATTCCAGCGTTAACGTGTAGCGTTTCTATTGTTTGTGTTGGTCTTGAGACTTTGCTTGAACTAAAAAACCAAAAAAGTTGTTTTACGATTTGATCCTAATCCAATTGGAAGAAACGGTACCACCTGTTTCGAATACCTTCTTGCATAAATATTAACATAGTTTTATTACTCACACAGATGCTTTTGTCGCGGTTTGAAAGCTACGCTTAAGGATTATCAAAAAGCTCTTAGTTTTCAGGCTTTAACAGGTATCTTCACTTGAACTGCCTGATATGACACGTGCCCAACGGCTGCATAGATGATTAAATAACTTTCTGGTGAAGAAATGGTTGACAGCGTTCTCTTTTCGTACCTGAATTGTTGAGAGTTTGTTGAATGTATCCAGTGTGACTATTGTGATCTGTTGAGCTTAAATTGTCAAAAGCAGCATGGAAGAGTTACCAATAGAGATTCTCTTGTGTATATTCACATGTATTTACAACTACAGCGCCCTGACAACGTTATTTCTTGTAAGAACAGTTTTTAATTGGTCACGTGGTTATTGACCTTTATAATGCGCAGGTTAGTAAGAAAATCAATGGTATCGCAAAGCACAACTGTTTGTGGTATGCTCAGCTAAAAAACCTGAGCGGTTTAACGAACACGCTTGTTATAAAGGATGTACGACTTAGGGCTAATTGTAAAAAGTTAACGTTTGTTCTAGGATTCCATCAGTATGATGACAGCTTTCGAGCAATTTAAACATCTACATACCTGCGCTAAATACAAGAGGTCACATGCCAAACCTATTCAGTTGTATATCTATGGTCCATTTAGTTTGAGAGAGGTAACACTGTAAAAGTTTTTGGAATGGAAAAAGTTGTGCAATGTTAGAGTTATTTCTTTGTTTATCTAACACGTCTTTAGATGTTCTACAACTCGTTGAGATCTATAGGAATCCAGTGTAATTTCCTAAAGGTTCTAGATAATAGTACGTGCCTACCAACTTAACAGTGGATTGCACATAAGGCCTAACACTGCTTTTTTACTAGCCACGTTTGTTCGTAAAATGGGAGATCCTGTGTCTCCTGAGTTTGAGTTGAAAGTACTGTATCAAAGCATTCTATATGGAATACAACCTCTGACTATTAAAACCAGTGATAACGATACTTGTGGTACAAAAATACTATTGCAGATTTGGGCTTTTTTTGCTTTTTTTTGTGAAAAAGAAGTTGCTTACAACGTACAGATAGCCGTGATATTTTTCCTACATACGTTAATGGTTTATCTATTCTACTCAATAGATACGGCGAATCAGACTTAGTTGAATTATGGGAAAACATGGATCCTGTACACCATATTTAAATATTTCTTATTTTTTTCTTAAGCTTTTTTTTTCTTACTAAGAGGTGCTCACTAGCGCTATAAACCGATTGTGAAACACAGTTGCATAAATGCATCTGTATGCGCATATATCAAAGGAGTAAATAAAGCGCCAAAAGAAGAACGGAAGCAGAACGTTGTTCAAAAAAACCAGTTCAAAGTTGAACATTCTGCTCTAACTGATACAACACCTCTTCTGTACGCGATTCATGTGTAAGATTGTTTGTATTTATTTACATTCTTTTTTAGGTTGGACATTGAGGAACAACCGTTTGACATACATTCAAATGAAGAGACAATCCTGGACTATATTGATGCAACTATAACAGAAAACCCTTTTGACAAGTCATCTTCAATGGTACACGAGCTGTGGAGTCTGACCTTTATTGAAAAGCTCCTAAAAATGGCGTTGGATATGCACATTACATCCTCAGGATCAAATATTGCTACTGAAAGGCTTCAAGCCCAACAACAGCAAAAGTGCGGCAGTTAGTTTCAGAAAGTAAAACTGACTTCCCAAATAGCAATCGGTTTACATTATTCTGTCACTACAATAGTGGATTCTGGCTATGTTTATTTGGAAGCATACTATTGTATCCTGTTCTAATTATATCAATGATACTACAGGCGGTAATAGGTATCTCATGATCACAACAATCGATTTTCTTCAACTAAAGTTTCTCTTAGCTGTGTTATATATATTGTTGTTTATCGTTGCTATGTTTGTGGATATATTTCCGTGCTTTAGGGTTTTTTTAGTGGATGAGCTAAATAATAAGGTTAAGTTAATCATGATTCCATGGATAGTGATGCATCACTATCCAACGACTATGTATATCTTTGCTTCTTTTGGATTTAGATATGGTTTTTTCAATGGCTTTAATGTAAGCGCTTAAGAAAATCATAAAACTGTTTACACCACGTGCTTACTTTTTACTTTAGCGGTCTTTCAGAGAGATTTGGAGTCATATAAAGTTGTTTAAACGTTATTATGGGAACCGAGAAATTACTGAGTTTGACACGTGGGCATATGGAATGTCACTTAGGACACGTTGGTTAATTTTATTTGAGGTATTATTAGGTACCTCTTTTTTACTTTATACACTACTCTAAATTAGTACCTATAGTACCTTTATGCAGTATGGCAGCTGTGATAGCGGTTTGCACATCAAAATAAATAGCTTGCATTTCATACTACACCTTATACTTCTTGCAGTTAAAAAAACTGGAGGTACTTTCCCTGTGTTGTAGCTAGTGGGCAAATACTTCTGAAATTTATATACTGAAATTATAGACACAACACCAACTGACTAACATGTATTGGAAGACAATTACCAGCTACAATTTCAAGCCAAAAAATGTTGTTTTTGGAACTGAGATGTTTCTTGTCACAACTAAGCATTACGTTTTGATTTTTTTCTTTCCACATGACTGCATCAAGATTATACAAAGTCAACTTGTCCAAACTCTTTACATCCTGTGGATATAAAGTCACCATCGCGACCCCATTTATGATGGTATAAACGTTGATAAATGTAATCTGAGGTGTATCGTATTATTTCGCACAGATGACGGTTTGATTGTTGAAACGATGCTAAATCGTCATGTGCTAGATCATAACTGGCCATAATAGACAACAGATATCTTATAGGAAGCGAAAACAAGTCTGTGCTTGATGTATTAGTGCGTGCAATCTGCATGTGTGACTTGCACAGGGAAACGTTTGTAACAAGACTTGTAACGACTTGAAGGTTCCGGATTTTTTCCAATGCAGTCTTTGCGCAAGTTCTCGGAACATCAAAAAGCCATCTCACTAACAACTTCATCAAAAGACAAAGACAGATATTGCCGTACAACACAACAGCCTCGTTAACTATTTTAAATATTGGTGTAATAGCTTTGAAGTCCCTACAGCTACGCTTAACGTTTGTAAAGCAAACAGACTTTAACAAGCCCTATCAGTCTAAATAACACGTGAACCAAACGGTCTTGGAGCACGTGACAACAGTACGTATATTTAAAGACGAAATCTTGATAAGCAATGTGTTTACAGGAAAAACGAACACCAGGACTCTCCAAGTCGCTGATAGGGCCTTTTTTTAGCTTAGTTCTATCTTGTCCTACCTTACATAGACCCTCCCAGTTGTATTAAAAGCTTAAAAATACAGCTTTATTAAAAGGAAATCACGTTTCTAGAAAGACCTTGTTATACTCTTTTCTTATTAGCACGTGTTGACATTATTTTATTTAGATAAGTCACGTGTCCAAATGTCATTGAAGCCAGGACCATACTGCCTTGTTGATAACACGTCCAGGACTCTACTAGATTTGCCTCGTGACATACAACGTTATTTATGTACATTCAATGAGGAAACGTTCAAGAAGTTTCATATCCTATCGAAAACAGCTGCAATCAACACGCACTATAATAACAACCTTGACAGAAATGGTATCTGGATGACATGGTATCCCTGTGGTGGTTTACACTCTCGATACAGTTTAGTCAATGGTGAGGAGACTGGCGAGTGTAAAGAATGGCATGAAAGTGGACAACTCAAAATACATTATTGGGTGGTTAATAATGGATATACCGGCGAATTTAAACAGTGGTTCCAAAGCGGACAACTTAAGTTATGCTATTTATATGTTGATGGCATTCAAAGTGGTGAGGCAAAAGAGTGGTATGAAAACGGACAACTTAGTTGGCAATGTACTTATGCCAACAATAGACAAAATGGTGAATGCAAACGTTGGTTCGATGGTGGACAACTTGATAGTAAATGTGTTTATGTTAATGATAAGGTAGAAGGAGAGTACAAAAGATGGTACAAGAATGGTCAAATCAAGTTGCATTATTGCTGTGTTGATGACAAAAAGAATGGGCAATTCAGAAGTTGGCATTCTAATGGACAGCTTCATGTGCAGTCTAACTATGTTGATGGTAAGATTCATGGGAATATGCAAGTGTGGTGCGAGGATGGAAAGATTTACAAGGATTGTAACTTTATTAATGGCGAGCAAAATGGGCTGTTTAGACGATGGTTTTATAATGGACAACTTGAACTACAATATGTTTTTGTTGATGGTAAAAAGGACGGAGAGTGTAAAAAGTGGCACAGAAATGGGCAATTGTGTGAGCATTGTTTTTACGTCCATGGCGTGCGACAAGGAGAATACAAGTGGTGGAATGAAAATGGTGCATTGGTACACGCTTTTGATTATGTTGATGGCAAAGTCAAAACAATAAGCGTGTTTTGAACAAATAGAAAATCAAGAAGTTTTAACAAGATCCAAGTAAAAAAATGTTTACCAAGGATTTTGACTGCCAACTAACACTGTGACAATAAATTCATGTATTCTAAATAATAGTGTCAACACACTGACTTATAGTTTTTTTTTGAATAATTGTTATTAAGCGTATTAGGAGTACAACTCGAGTGAAGATTACAAATGCCACCCTATATGCCATCAATCTAATGATATTGATATTCAATCACACGTCATGGTAAGAAATTAGATTGGAACAGTTCTCTGGTTAACAAGCTTGTGTAGTTCATCCTGTAAATTATTTTGTCATCCTAGCATTAACATAATTACTATTATTGTTCACTGTAGAAAGGGTCTCAACATCACAGAGCGTAAAATTGTAACTGACAGTTTTAACAATAATTTCTAATAAAAGTTTATTTGGGGAAACAAACGTCTTTTACAAAGACGATGCATCTCTCGCATCATGCAAGGTCTACGACCAAACATAAAAGTGTGAGAGTAACCACAATCTAATTTGTACACGATCTACTAGAGAGCTGGCTCTTAAGGGCTAACAAAAAGAGTAAGAATACCTTCACAACAGCAAATAAAAAAACTGAAATGGCGCAAAACGCCATTTCACTCTCGCTTTCAAAAATCTTACCTTCCGTCCTTTTTTTTAATGTTATCAATAAGCTCAGTGAGTGGTGCCTTTTCTCTTTCTGAAACGAGTTGATGCTCTTCAATAAAGTAGAGAAAGTGCTTGAATGAAGTGTTCAAGTGTGCGTCGACCTGTAGGGTCTGTATTTCTTTAAAGTGAGCACAGTACAAGTGTGCATAGACACGGAACAATCTCTTGAACATATTTTTAATAATGTTGACGAATTGACGTGGAAATTCAACACCTAACAAACAAGTCAGCCGCAAAAACGAAAAACAAAAAAAAGCATTTGAAAAAAAACGTAAAAACTTAAAACGATAAAATCGCTTCTAGGAGCTACATAACATATGACAATACAAAGACAATACGTATGAACGCATTAGAATGCATTTTAACCGAATCGATTTTTTTCAAAAACGCACTTTTACGCGTGGAAAAAAAACGAGAAAGCGAGAGCGCCATGTTGTACAACATGCACTCACGACGTTAAATCATCGATAACATCTTTCGGTTTCAACAAAAAAAAAAAGCAGCGAACAACTCTTCGTACCTTCTTTGGAAGGGAATATTTTCTCGTTATCTAGGAGCTTTTGTATCCAAGTCATCAAATAATCAACGTATTCTGGAGCACAGCATTGAATTGGTTTTTTAATATCTACGCCATCAGCCCAATGATACTCGTATCTGTTTGATAAACGTTTAGAATGTATTTTAAAGCGCACGTAGACAATAATTCGAAAAAGGAAGAAGAAAAACGTACTTCGGGCCGGCATTCATTACTGGACAGTTCTGCTTGGTGCAAAAAGAGGTTACGGAATCGTATAACATATTGGCTTGATTAAAAAAGTCAATCACTAGGTTTAAAGGCCGGTTAGTTGATTATTGTAGAGTAACCTTTTGACGAAATAAAAGGAACAAACGCCATAAAAGTAAAAGTCTGGTTTAGCTTTTTAGGCCTTCTTACCGTTGTACGCCAACCATTCATTTAAATCCTCGTCAGGAGGGCATTTTACTGCCTCTCTAAGGTTACCACTACCAAGTGAGGCTTCAGCGTGTTTTGCGAGTTCGTAGGTTTTACTATCCTCTTTTACTTCCTTTCTCTTCTTAAACGTTCTAGTTTTCTTACGGCTAAAAGAGTATTAGACCGAGGTCCGTGAGATCGAAGTTACAAGCACATACAACTGCAGCATATAGGACATTGGTGGCTAGAATGGATTGTAGGTACAGTACCCTAATGAGAGGTGCTGTTTGTACACTTGTAAAGCTTGAGAGGTTATTTTTGCGAGTAGCAGTTTGGTCAAGATATTACCGAATAGAACTAATATTGGTCCCTAATCGGTGTCAACTCGCTTTATTTAATGTTACAAAAAGCATTATCAGTTTTAGATAGAAATAGCTTTTTTTGTACTTGATTATTCTTTTCGTGTCACTGATTGCGCTGTACCAATACGTCATCGCACCGTGTGCTATTTTATTGCAAGCTTTCTTACTCCGGAGGTTGTGTAGTACTTTACCATTCAGGCCAACCGATAGACAAAGCGTAGGCTGGTACATAGTTATATATACGTACGAGACCGTTTTATACTCAAGGCATGTAATTGGCTCCTTCCTTTTTGTTGTTTTAGAGCATAACCGTTAAACGCTGTACCTCTTGCATTTCTACGGCATTCTTGAGCTGCTAGCAAGTGCAAAGTTGATTGTTTTTGTTTGAACGCCAACTCAAGATGACACGCAAACCTTTCTGCGTGCAGAGCCGCGAGAAGCGCTCTTACTTGTTTGCTTAATGTTTTTATTCGACGTTGCGCCTCAAGGCCATACGACTCGCTTTTAGGATGTTAGATGCCACTGACGAATAACGGCGTTGTTTTCCAACGAACTGCTTGAATTGTTTTTTGTCGTTTGAGTTTTAAACGCCTCTATACGTGTCGGCACCCTTGTAACGAGGCACACCCACTTGGTACTATGTCTGTGCAACATTATTTAATGTGAAACGAGGTACAAGTGAGATTTGAGGTAATGTGAACTGTTTTTTTGTGTTTCAGTTTTTTTATTTTAGAAATGTACAAGAGGGTTTGATTAATTGGGGTTTTACAGGTAGGCGATGGTTTGATAGTTCATCACGTGGTGTTCCCAATTTTTTTTTTGGTTTGTTATGATACAATAAGGGGCATAAATAGATGCAATGGGTAGTGCACACAACGCCAAGAACGGCGAATTGAACCCAGAAAGAGTTGTTGTTTTTTTTTCTTTCAGGTTTTGTTTTTTTGGTTTTGTGTTGTTTACCGTGTTTCTCTCTTCAAAGGAGCGAAGAAACCTTCATTCTGGCATATAACGGATAGTGGAGATGTACCGCAAGACCATACACGAGGAGACACCGATGGTGGGCGACCAAGAATACCTAAACTCGAATGATTAAAAACCGATTTATTGGTATTTTAAGAAAAACAAAAGAAGGTTTACCTTGTAGTCCACTGCTCATTTGAAAATTCGTTATTTTTGTGATATCAGAGTCAGCAGGGTCAGGATCGCAAGAGGATAAATCTATGAGGAGAATAAGTTAAAAAAATTTTAAATCACGTGATAAAATAATTAAAAAAAAGAAGGAACATAAAAAGAAACCGTACCATGATCGTTATCGCGTGATGGAGGGCTGTGTTTTAACTGCATTGTGTCTGACAAGTTTCTGAGTGCTGATGAGTTTATTGGTGTGCGTGGTTTGTTGTAATGAGAATCTTCAGCTCCAACAATACCAAGTGCCGGTGGAGGTGATGTAGGTGTTCCAAAACCTGAAGGAGGTGGTACGATAGTCCCATTTTCAATATTACTGAGTGCTTGTAACTGTTCTTGTGTGAGTGTTGGGTGGTATTTTGCTGTAGCAATATCAGGCTTCTTTTCGTCTCTTGGTGGTTGAGAAGAGTTTGTAGGAACAGGCCTATAGTGTCCTGGTTCTAGTGGAAGTCAATGACTGAGGTATTTACTTAGCTATCGTTTTTTGAAGTATCAAAAACGTACCGGCGTGCGCCGTTGGGTATGGGAAAGAGCTTGGTGATTCTGATCCTGTACGACGTCTTTTAAGAGGGCGAGGCTAAATAGTTACGTCAGGAAATGATCTTTTTTTAAAAAGAATTCCAGGATGATTGGCGTACGTTTGAAACTGGTGACTGGTCTCCATAACCTGTTAGAGAAGCGAGCATTGAACCACTACAATGAATTCATAAGCATTTTATGACGTGATACAAAAAAGGGAATAGCCCAGAAAACAACAAAAAAAAAAGAAGAAGAATTGATGAGATAAAAATTTTAACGTACATTTCTTCTCTTGTGCGACCTTGGAACATACCGGCTTGTTGGATGCTTCCGATAACCTGAAAGATATTATTAGACTTTTTATAAAAGGGTATAGTTTGTGAGCTTACGTCTGGTTTATCTTGAAACATTTGGTAAGCGTTTAATAATAGCCTTACTTCTTCGGCAGAAAATCTTTGGTCCCAATCTATTTTAAACGGTTAGTACGGCACGTGATTTATCAAAAAAAAGGAAAAACATTTGTTGTACATGCTTCTAAAAATAAACATTGTTCGGAAGACGTACTTGGTGTTGTGTAAGGGATGAATGCAGGCCTGACGCCGTATTCTTGAGGTAGTCTGCTTTTTTGAGCAGCAATATTGTGATAGTTCATTTTTGACGATTGCTGGAATTGATAGCCGTATGGAGACGCTGGGTAGGACATTCCTGAATATATTTAGAGGCTGTATAGATACCAAACAATAAAAAAGCAATTGCTCTTGAACTCCGGTGGTTCACAGAAAAAAAAGTTTGGGAAAAATTTTATCTACGGGGGAAAAAGTTTTGTTGTAGAACCGATCTTTTCGGGCCGTTTTGTTTACTTTGTTATGGTTGTTGTAAAGAAAGTACCTGGGTGAGGCCAGAAACCTTGAGAGGAGAAATATTTGATTGCATTGTGTCTTTGTTCTTCAAGTTTTTTAGCACGTGATTCTTCTTCTTGTTGTTTTTTCTTTTCTTCTTCTCTTTTCTAAAAACGTATAAATTCCAACATACAAATAAATCGTCATGGGACGAAAAGTAAACCCGCCCTCCCCGAAAAACAACAAAAAACCCACAAAACGTTTGAAACATTCGAAAAAACTCCCAAAAAAAAAAAAAATTTGTTTCAAACATTCAAGTTTTTCCGAGCGAAGTCTCCGGAGAAAGCGATATTTGTACGCTTAACACATTTCGTATTAAACCTCCAAGGGAGATTGTATATGAGATTACATCTATATCTAAATACGTACTTGTTTTAGAAACCACTTTTGAGCATGTGTTCTAACTTGTGTTGGATTTCTTGTGCGCACGTGCATAGCAATACTTTTTACATCTTTTCTACCATACCTGTTTTTAAACCGTTAACAACCACTGACACTCAAAATTATATAATTTACTTGTCAAGAGCCTCTAGAAACCTCTCGTGCTCATCTTTACGCCAATAACGTGGTTGAGAAGACTATTAAAACGTCATTTAGCGTCAACACGTGGAAGGGCGGTAGCTTTTTTTTTTTGAAGTTTTTTTTTCGTTGTTTGTTACCTTTTTCTTGCCGTTCTTCTCTTCTTGTTGCTTTATTTTCTTTTCTAGGTCCTCCGTCTATAACACCAAGGAGTTAACAATAATAAAGAAATAAAAAAAAGCGACTATCGCTTGTATACTAAGAGCCCACGTGGGGTAAGGTATCGTACCTTTTTACGTTCAGTAAAAAGTTTATCTTCAAGTTCCTTGATTCTACTGAGCAAGAAATCAACTTTCTTTGCTAAATCTTCCTTTTGTTCAGTCTTTGGATTGTTACCACACTCATTAGTATCATTTGTTGCTACAGATTGACTCCTTCTTGATTTCGTAGGTAACATTTTCTTTACTTGTAATTATTGGTTTTATGAGGAGATGTAATCTCGTTCTCTTGGTACAAATTATGGTAAACAATACTTTTTCTGACTTTTTTTTTTTTTTTTTTTTTTTTGACGAATATGTCACTTATCTTTGAGGAAGTTTTCCTTTTTTTCGTAACCCATACAACGGAGATTTAGTATGGAACTCCCGAAAGTATGTTGTCTTTCTAATTGTGACGTACAAGGAAATTGTCAAACAAGACAAGTGCTTGGCAAATTGTTTTTTTTTTTTACGAATTTGCAGTTTTGTCACATTCTGGCAAGGACGAGATTAGGAAACGCAAAAGAAATTTGGGAACATATACTACTGTTATCGTTTTTGAAGGATCAGAAGTTATTACGATAGTGTGAGGACAAAGGGGAAAGAAAGCTCAAAATTTGTCATTTTTTGTTCTTTTTTTAGATGATCCACGTGATGGCTGCTTTTGTCTTTTTTTTTTAATTATCTGTTATCTCATTAACGAACTTTTTCCTTTTGTTTTATGTATAGGGTTTAAAATAAATCAATAACTTGCGTAGTTTCGTAGACAAAACAAAAAAACTACACGGAGAAAAAAAAGGAACACACTTACGAAAATTTTTTAACCTCAGTTCTGATACCGTGCAGATTTTAAGAGCTTCCTAAAAACGTTTCTAATTAGTATTATGACAGTTAAATAACTACCGATACTTTTAGCTGATATACTTTTAAAACCCGATTTATTGTGACACAAACTACCGGCAAGCTTTGAAAAAAAAAAAAATGGAGTTCAGTTTTTTTTTACAATTTGTCAATACATAGTTGTCACAGGAAGTACAGGGTCATTGACATACAACCCCAATTGTTATTACGAATAAAAAAACTTTCGCTAACAGTGCTAGCGTATCACAAGCGCTTCGGAACCACGTGTGAGCCCTTAGGAGACTAGTGTAATAACCAATGAATCAAACAGGGATACAAATATTAATGTATCTATCAAATCGTTTGATGGGCTTATAAAGCATGGCGTGTACCTCTTAGTTAATTTCGTAGCGTTTATAGGGTATATTTAGAATCACGAGAAAGTGTACACAAACCCAATGTCCCTTGTCACATAATTTAAGGGTGACAAATTGTTCTAGTTTTTACACAACTTTTGACAAATGTTCGAGGTTACATAACGGTTAACCCTATGGTCACGTTTTTGGTTTTATTCTTGCGTGTCCATGTTACATAACGGACATGTGAGTTCTAGCGCTATAAGCTACTACAGAGAAGATAAACCTGGTGTTGTATTACAGTAAGCTATAATTTTTGTCACTTTATTCCGGTGAGCAGGGTTTGCAGTCAGTGAAGTCCGTCTGCAGTTCTTATAAAACGTAGAACTACGTCAAATCTCGCGAAATATTTCGTTCTAGATAGTGCGATATAAATGCCAACAACCGTATATATCCTTCACGTGCGTTCATAGACGTTTCTCAACTGAGGAACAAGGCAAGAAAACAAAATCAAAAAAAAAACGTGGAGAAAAATGTTGTGTTGTTTTTTTTTTTTAATCACAAAGGGAACTTCTCTGGTAGGCACGATTCGTGTCAAATATGAACTGTTCTTATTTTAACGATAAATTTAGTACGTGGTGGTTTTTTAATCTTGTCACAGTTTGATAGTTTTTCTGGAGACGCTTATATACGCTCAGATATTGCTTTCTTTTCCCTATGGAGCTTTTTTTTCTGAAAAAAAAAAAAAAGAAAAAAAAAAAAAAGAAAAAAAACTGCCTTGAGATGGCTATTTGTGCCACTTTATTAATACAGTTTGTACAGGTCGTTATCCATAGCATGTGCCCCATTATATGCCAAACAAAATAATTGGTCACGTATACTATCCGCTAGGTAATAGTCAGCATAAATTTCTCAACTTTGCCATCACTGCTTTTTTTTTCTTTTTTTTTGAAATAAATTTAACTTTGTAAAGCCTTACCTGCGGGTCTATTTGCTGGGGTTGCTGCGTGTGTGCACGCATGGAAAATCTTCAGTAGAGGGTCCCACTCGCGTGGAAGGTCCTTGATAGGTGGTTTTATACCTACAGAAGGTAAGAATAAGTAAAAACCCAAAACAATAAAAGAGCAGTTAGGTAAAAAAAAAAAATCCAAAAAGCCGCGGAACTTTGTGCTTCCGTCGCACAACAGATGCCCAACTCAGGTTGTTTCAAATTTTTCTGAGGTCTTACCTTCCTCTACCATAAGAGGAATAGCGAATCTATCCTTAGCATCCTCATAAGGTCTCCGCATAGTAATGAGTTCATACAACAGCATCCCAAAACTACAAGAAAAAAAATCACGTTATTAGCACAACAAGCATGCTTTTTTGTCGCAAATTTTTTTTTCCGTTCAAGGGTGTTGTACCTCCATATATCTGCTTTATTTGAATAACAACCGAGTTTCTTTGCTTTGAAAACCTCAGGAGCTGTGAATGATGGTGTTCCGATTACTGTTCTTGCTTTGTCGTTTCTGGATTGTAAAAGTTTTGCAGTGTCAAAATCTGCTATAGCAAGGCGTTGAACCTCTCCTGATTCTGAAAAATTGACCAGTATATTATCAGTTTTTATATCTCGATGGATAATATTATGTTTATGTAAGAAGGCAAGCCCTAGGGTACAAAGACTTTTGTCAACAACAAAAACAAAAAAAAAAATCAAAAGTGTCAAAAAAAAAAATCCTTAAAAAAAGTTTTTTGCGATTTCGCAGATTATTACACGTGAATATACACGTGATAAATTATAAATAATCAAAAATACACGTAATTATTCAGTTATGCTTTTTATAAAAAAATTACACGCACCTGCAGCCACTTGATACGCCCACTTTGCAGCGACGCGAACAGAGAGTAAAAATTGACTTCTTGTCTTGAACTTTCCTTCTTTGTTTTGTATTCTACGCTTTGCTAAAATTGCCTCAAGATCAGAGTCGTATAGCGTTAAGAAAAGGCATATAGCATCATCTCTATGTTCATGGTGTAGGTATTGACATATATTTGGATGTCTTGGTAATTTCTCAAGAACTTCAATCTCATTAAGAAATCCAGTTGTAGTCACTTCAGAAACTTTTGCAACTTTCAGTTTCTTTAATGCACACCTCCATCCATCAACCTCGCATGAGTACCTAAACATACAAAAATCAATCAGTTACTTATAATAATTTTCATGAAATTCAATAATAGCTATCAAGACAAAGACGGAAGAAAAGAGAAAAAAAAAAAAGAATCATGTCAAAAAAAAAAATCCAAAAAAAAGATCACGTCTTCGGGAAAACTTTGTCCTGTCTTTCATTTACGTACAAAGAAGCCCAACTTCCTCCCTGTCCAAGCTTCTTATGTAAAGTCCATTTCTTAAACTGTATAGCCTTATTCTTCTTACGTTGTGTGATAGCATTAGCTTTCTGTAGCAACTTGTTCCTCATCTTTGAACCACCAGAATTATTATTATGATTCACGTGATCATTCATATTCGCTAACTCTGAGTTACGCTTCCTTATCAACCAATCCTTTGCTTCTATCAACCTTTGTCTTTCTTCTAACTGCATATCTTTTGCATCTAAACGTCTTTGTTGTGTCTCAACAAGAGTACGAAGTGTTTCCAAGTCATCCTCTTTCTGAGAAGAAAGCTTCTTATTATCACGTGTTTTGGAAGGTTTTATAGAATGTGATGTTGGTGGGGCAGACGTTATAGAATGTGATGGCAAACGGGTTTGTGTTGGTCTACGGTAACGTGCAGGTGTATCTAGTCTAGGTGATATGTTCTGAGTCCTCCTAGCTTGCGCTAGTTTCTTGTTTATATTTCTACATTCTTCTGTTTTCTTTTCTAGAGCAGACTCCAAAGTAAGAAGCTTTGCTTTCTGTCTCCACAAGAACCGTTCGCAAGTTTCTAGTTTATCTTTCTGGTTCGATATTGTTTCGCGTTGCTATAGAAAAAATAGGTGTTAGAGTAAGGCAAAGATGATGAATAAAGCGTCAGGTAAACGAAAAGAAAAATCGAAAAATCGAAAAATCAAAAAAAATCAAAACCAAAAAAAAAAGCACGTTTTCACGTTTTTTGCGTGTAATGTACTTCTCAGACGATTATACTTGATTAAAAATAAATAATAGTATATTATTATTATACATTAATATCTTGGAAAGCGATACCAGTGAATTAGTGGCAATTTACAACCAAAAAAACAAAAATAATTTAATGCCAATAAAAAAAAAAAAAAATGTACTGAGCTTATGTTTACGCGCGTACTTGTTTTATAAGTAGTAGAAGCTTTTTTAATTTCTCTTTACTTATCGAAACCATTGTTGTGCCATTACCGCTATCAAACCCGCTGCTTGATCGCGTTAAACCCGCGGTATTCGCTTGTAGGCTCACTGTGTTGCGATAGCCAGAGGCAAGTTCGTTTGACAGCCTAGCCAAATCGGCTGACACCTCTGGTGTATTTAAGGAGTGCTCTGGTAGGAACACGTCTGTATGTCTAGCGAAACGTTTTTTAGTGCACTCAGCGCAACTTAAACTGGAAAAGACAACTGTTTTGGTATGTATTGACTTACTTGTGTGACAGTGATAGATCTTCCACGCTGTGCGTCTCATACGAAGCTAAGTCGTGTTTATCGTACAATTCGTCCCTAATTAAAAAAAATGATTAATTATGCGTTTTGTGATTAGTTGCAAAGCTGTTTTACGCCAATTCTTTCGTATTGGAAGTGATTGAAACCTATACGTGCGGGTTGCTAACAAAAAGTACTTAACGTAGACGTACCATTGCATTTTAGGCAGTGAGGTCGTGTTGTATCTTTGTCTACTGTTCGTGAGTACAAAAAAAACTCGTTTAACGCATTTCGAGGTGGATTGAACAGCAACGCTTTGTAGCAAGCTTTGTCATAGTTGCAAACTGATTTTCCGCTAGTTGGCTAGGTCAAAAGTTTTCATAAAGTAAAAACCGCAAGTATCCAACAACTGCTTTATTGTTCTCAAATTCATCGCGAAACATACTCATACGCAGTGACAGGGTAGATCTTTCATCTTCACGTGGTATTAACCATCGCTCGCCGCATTTGCACTGCTAAGTGTATAAATGTCTCTTTATTGCGTATACCATTGTATTGACAAGTGTAGTGAGGTTGTATGAGGAGCTAGTCAAGAAAAAGTCGTTGATAAAAAAACAGTTCAAAAAAACCCTAAAAGCCAAACTTTTCAGTGGCCAACTGCTAATGGCAATATTTAAGAAGCTTCTACAAGGCTTTGTGCCTAAATGGCCACCTGACTCCCGTGAAAGCCAACAAGATATTCCAAACCTTGGCCGTGGTTATAAAGAAACTAATCACGTTAACGAGCTTCAACTGTTAACAGGCCACAGCGATATAGTTCGCTTATTATGTAAAGTACAAGATAAACGGCACGAAACAACAAAAGGGTTTTCTATTTCGCGCTAAATGGCTGAATAGAGTGGCTTCGGCCTCAGACGATGGCTCTATCTTAATTTGGGACACCGACGACGGGATTTTACTTAAACGGCTTGAAGGTCATACCAGGTACGAATTTGTACCTTGTTGCGGTAATATTGACACTTACTGCATAGAGCGGTCATGTGTATGTTACTTTTAGAAGATAACTTGCTAGTGTCGGGATCAGCAGACCGCTCTGTTCGTGTACGTACCTTTAAAATTATCGCGAAACCTGTACATTTTCCTAAACTGGCGTTTATAACGTGTTTCGCGTTATTCACGCGATGTATACGCGAAAGCATGCGTTACGGAATTTGAAGTGAAGCTTCCCCCATTTCTATTTCACTTTTTTTTTTTTTTTAATTGCTTCCTTCATTCTTAAAAATAACCGTAGATGTGGGATCTCAACACTGGTGAATGTATAAAGAAGATAGAAAATTGTCATGAAGGTTCCGTTAAGGTAATAACGAAATGTTGGATTTTTTACTACTACGCGTGCAAAAAAACGTGTTGTCGTGCTATTTCATGGCGTTTTTATTAGTTTGCGGTGGATGAATGCACTTTTTTTTATATTATCCGATTTTCATCTTTTTTGTACTCGGAAAGTTAATGACAATTATTCGTAGTGTCTTACACGTATTGACGAGGATCGCTTCTGTTCTGGTGGTAATGATCGTTATTTATTCATTTGGAATAGAGATGGCTCAGTTTATGGGCGTATAGAGCGTCAAGAAGAAGAAAGTATCCAAATTTCCTTCTTTTTTATACTCTTTCAGATAATTACGTTTCAACAGTTACAAGTTTCTTAATTCTCAAGATTTACATTGTCTTCTTACACTACCCAATGACAGGATTGTTACTGGATCTAATTCAAGCCTACTACGTATCCTACATGCTAATATTCCGCGCTTTTTTTTTTCTCTTATAATTTGAGCTTTATACGCCATCTTTATGTCCTTGACTTGTCACAGTCGTGTACTCAACCAAAGGAGACTTGGGGTTTCAAAAGATATTAGCTTATCATCGAGAATCTGTTAGGTGTTTAGTTTTAATGAATGGTACGTTAATTTGTTCCAGTTAACTGTGGAACTTAACGGCTAGATCTTGTTTTTTTTTGAAGTTGTTTTACTTTTCTTACCTTTGAGTGTATAGATGATCACTTTGTTTCTGCGTCTCTTGATGGTGCCATAGTAGTATGGCAGACAGACACTCTAAAACCACTAAAGAAATTGAATTATCCAGAGCAGTTTAGGAGTATGACTGATCACGGGAGACAGTACATTTATAACGTAAATCACTTACTCAAACTCAGTGACGTAAGTTCTACAACCAATATCAAGCTCTTACAACACATTTGGTTGTGTTTTGTAGTTGCCCTTGATTTTTTTGTTTCAAAGTGAATCAATCCGCTTCTTACTTGGTTTTTCTTTAGACGTATGTTGCTGCTTGTATAGGTACAGGGTTTAGAGTGTATGATGTTTTCTCAGGGGAATGTATTTTATCAAAACCAAAAGCTCATAGTGCTAATGTACTACAAATAATATCATTATATCATGGGTGAGTGTGTTAGCACAAAGAGAATGTTAAACCGGAAATTTCTCTTTTTTTTTTTTTTTGTTCCCTTTGTCTGACTTTCTTTTGTTTTTGTAGGACACGACTAGTAACTTGCTCAGTTGATTCTAATATACGTTTATGGGGTACTACAGAGAATTATAACTTTAGTAGACCCGCTCTACAAGGTTTCTCAGGAGGCTCTCAAAACCGCTATCGCCTAACGAATAGGTACATTACTAGTTTCCTAACATCATTTGACGAAAAAGCGGTTGGTGCTCGGTGTAACAATACACTTATGTCTCCTAAATCTATTTCGCGCTGCACGCTTTTTATCACGTGCTTTTGTGTACGAGGTGTTGACTTTTTTTTTGTTTTAAAGGCGGGCAAGTGCTCCTCGTATACAACCTGTTTGTATGGGAGAGATGTATGTCCATTCTGACTCTGTGAACACATTACTTCCTTTATCAGAGTATGGATTTGCTTCTGCTTCTAATGATCGTCTTGTTATATTATGGAAGGATGGTAGAATAGAGATGCACAATAGAAGCCAAGTACGTGTGGTTTTTGATTCTACCTTTTTTTTTTTTTTGTTGCTCAAACATTCTTTGTTGCTTTGAGTGTAACTAACTGTTTTCGTTCAGTATGCTGCCAAGAGCCTTAAAAATTACAATGAATTATTCAAGCGGTTAGAAGAAGAGTTAGAGGATCACGATGGAGAGCAGACGCCAAGGCCAGCTTATGCAAGTACACCATCACCATTAGATCAAGGTACTTTTTTTTTTTTGGTTTGGTTTAATTATTTTGTTGCTTCTACTTACACGCCCTAGTGTCTTCATTCCTTCAAGATGCTAGCTCCCCTCCTCTTCTTAGTAGCGAACCAATGGAACCTGTTGAACCACAAGTACCGATAACCACTGCAGGTACCACAAAACCCAAAACGTTGTTTCATAGAACACGTGTTTTCTTATTTATTTCTTATTTTTTATACAATCTACTAACCTTATTATTTTAGAGCCTGAGAATAAGGATAAAACTGTTGTTAGGAAGGTTCATATTCCAGTATATATATTTCAACATGCTGAGCATTTGAGGAAGGAAAAGAATGTACGTTGTTTTTTTTTTTTTTGCTTTTGGAATTTTTTTGTTCTCTGCCTTTTTGATGCTTACCTATTTCTATTTAGTTGCCTATAGATGATATTTCTAATTACCTAAAAGCTCGTGGTCATAGTGATACAATTGTAAAAGCAGTTGCTGATAAGCAACGTACTGTAGATAAGTTGGATAAAGAAGGAGACCTTTAAAAACAAAGGAAAAAATTGTTTGTTCTTTTGGTTACTTTTTACAAAACAGACAATAGCTTTGATACCATTACAGTGTTAATGATAACCAAAACAAAAACATCACACTGAGGCACAATGCAGTGCTGACTGAAAAAATCGCAGCACAAACTTGTTCCTGCCTGTTTTCAACAGAAAATAGAAATGTCAAGTCACTTTTATTCTTCCTGACAAATCAATCCTAATGGCGTCTCCACAAGAACATAGATACCAAATAAATGACGTTGAAAGCACTCTACCACCAAAAAGCAAAAAGTTATACGTACAAGTCAAAAAATCGTTAAATGAGCTCGTAGAACTTGGTGTGGACCTAACCGAGATTGTTTCATTTTTTGAGATGAAAAAAGCCAGCCTACACAATAATAAAATATTTACAGACGTTTGGATGTGTATCCTCAGCGCAACTTACGCCTTTAACGATGATATTATGAACAAGAAGCTGTTTACAGTCTGTAAGCAATGGAAGAGAATAATACAAAATACTTTCTTCTGGAAGCACGTGATGAAACTAAAATGGGGTATGGATCTTAAAAATGTAATGCAGATGAAAGAGCATTGAAAGATTACTTTGTTGATAGATTTTATGATGAGTTCCATCACGAAGAACCTTATATAATCAACTATATCAAGTATACACAACGAAAGAACATAGAACATGGTTATTACTCTTTATACAATCTATCAGTTGTTCGTATCAAACAGAAGACAATATATGACGATGAAGAAATTCCTGATAGTTTTAAAGTCAAAATCGTCCTTGCAAGAGATCAAAACTACAAAGATGTTGAAGATGATGATGATGTTGATATAGTGGCTATTGACTTGGCTCATAAATTTGAAGATGCCATTCCAATCAAAGATGAGAATGAATCGACAAAAGATATTGAAGTATTAGAATCACTTAAAACTATTTTGTGTTTCGATAAAACTTATGATGCAAGTCAAGTTCTAGATAAGCTTATTCCTGACATGTTCATTATTAAGAATGGCTTAATATTCTATAAATCATAATGTTAATGGTCAAACGATTATAGAATGACAGTGTGATATCAAATCTTGTAAGATGTCTAATAAAATGACAAAATTGAAGACCGAACATATTGTATGTATACAGCGGGAATGATTGTAAATAGCTCGTATGCGACAACAGTCAATATAATAAACAGGCTATGTGTACATCCAATCAGCACTGAAGTACCATGCATGTTACTCGTAATGTTGTAGATCTGACAATGTACAAGACACCTCAATAAAACTTATAATTTTTACACGTGATGCGTTTTATGGTTTTGACTGAAATTAGAAACAAAATACAGATAAAGATATCGTTTATTTATGTTCAACTATTAACAAAGAGATTTATGTAATTAGTGGTTCAACAAGATTTGTACAGCTGCTGCAACGTCTACTTTGCCTTGAATGAGAGCTTGAATATTGCTTCTTCTGTCGGTGAATCCCATTGCTTCCAATGTCTCTACAGCCTGGCTGAAAGCGTTAGCTCTAGCGATTTGAGACTGAGTCACAGGGAAAGGAGCATCTGGAATGACATCTCTTGATTGAGGAAGTGGAGGTGCGACCGGAGGTTCTGCCTTTGCAGCTTCTTGTTGTTTGCGTTCTTTGGCCTCTTGCATTTCTTTGACGAGTTGAGCACGTCTTGCAGCCATTGCTCTTTCCATCTGGGCATGTACTGCATTTCTACGTGACTCTTGTACCTCTTGTAGGAGTTGAGCCTTTCTAGCTTGTGTAGCTTTTCTTATTTGAGCGAGAAAGTTGTTACGGCGTGACTCTGCAATCTCTTGAACGATTTTGTCGTGTCTTGCTTTCGATGCAATCTTGACTTTCTCAAGAAATAGTTTGCGAGCGTTTACACCATGTCTAGGTCTTCGCATAGGGCATTGGCTACGGGCTCTGGAATGCCATCCACCGAAAGACTGTTGGCGAGCTTCAAGTAGCTCTACAAGTGTTTTGAAAGCGTCAGTGTTTCTAAAGGAATTGGTTAGTAACGCGAATCGAGTTTTTGTGTTTTCTATTGCGTACCTTAAGTTGTTTAAGTCGGCGTCAGCTTTGATGTGTGCGACATCGTGGAATCCATTGCGGATGCTGTTGACAAGAGAGCTTATTGCTGCTTCTACATTACCGAGAAGAGACTCAGCACAAGCAAGGTTGTATGCAGCTGTTGGGTTTGAAGGACGAATTGACAAGAATGCTTCCAAGTACTGTTTTGCTAACTCTACAGCTGATTTCTCGTTGGTTTGCATTAATCGTAGGGAAGTATTATGCAAAGTACGGAGCAATTGTGAGACAATGACATGTTGTAGTTGATGAACACTTCTATAAACATAAAGTCAGTTTTTTGCATTTTTTTGACATCAGGGCTTTTAGAATGCCTTAAAAGGATCGTACCTGAAGAAAGGAGGAAGCTCTTTAGTGATACCTTGGATTACAAGGCGAATATCGTCTGCCACTTTTGGATTTTGAACGTTTTCGATCAATTTTTGAGTTAAGGCTTCAATGAATGATGGTTTCTGGTTTAGAGTTAGTTATTGCGTTTAAAAGGATGTGTGGTACCTCTGATGGAGTAGGTTTAGTCTCTGCAGGCTGTTGTGCGTTGTTTTGAGGAACTGGTTCTTCAAATGAAATAAAGACTCTCAAAACGTTTCCAGAACCAATGACGTTGATGGCTTCGCGTAGTTCTTCGTCTGAGGATAACTAGAAGGATATTCGAATAAGTACAAAGTGCAATTCAAACTTGAAGTTGTGTATGTGTTCGCGTACAGTAATTTTATCGCCATCAGAGTCTGTGTACGTAATCTTAGCGGTTTCGAAGTTAACGGTCTTGTAGAATGATGAAAGCTTTGTTAGAACTCTATCGTAGGTAAGACCGGCTATTGGGAGTGTTACTCTTCGCAAGTCGTCGCTTCCTTGGCGCTTTGACTTGATTGTAATCTGTTTCTGTTGGGAGGCCATGTTTGTTGAGGAGAAGGTGTTGTATGTATGAGGTTTGTAGATGAATGATTATATTTACGTCATTGGGAACCGAGATTCGAGAATGACGTTCAAAGAAAGTTTGAGCCAAAAAAAAATTCCGCCAAAAAATCCGTCCAAGAACTAGCTGAAATTTCGATTACTTTCGGCGAAACAATTGCAAAAGCGCAAGAACTCGCGGGTAATTATGATGAAGCGTATGATAGCACTTCGAAATAGTGTTTGGTGTTGTTAGTCTGTTTATCAGTGCGGCGATCGTTAATTCGCGTAAACGAGATGTCGTTTAGCGTATACATTACTCTGCAAGCTGTATTGTGATGAATGAGGTTATTTTGCTTTGTACCAACTTGAAATCGCACTGAACGCTGTATTTTGGTTAATTACGCGTGGTAAACGATAATTTGCATACTAGTGCCGGTTACTAAAAATTACTGGCAGCGAATCTGTTTTGATAATTTAGTACAGTTTAATCACCTTCATTCATCGTGGAAATCAACACCGATACCCTCCAATAGAAAGAATGTACTTGGACATCTATTTACTGTGAGAATAGTGTAGTACGCCTCCAATTACGAGAGTGTTGCATTAGACGCTCCATATACAGTGTAAGCGGAACAAAATACTGTTTTAGAAACACTTTCCTGTTTTAAGTATTCCAACACTACTATCTAACAAACAAGCCCATTAGATGCATCACATGCAGCATTTTGCTATTTTCTCAGCACTCTTTACGCTTTGCCTTGCTGTGGGACTCACAACTTTTACTGCTACGGATGTTGCAATCAAAAGGCCATTTAAAAGCGTATGACGCATGTTTATCTTGCTTTCGCAAACAATTACGAAGCTAGCGCTTTGTTTACCTTTTTACCTCGTTTTCGAGTCTATTTCGCTTGCACTACGCCCTATCTATGTATTAACATTGTTTTTAGCCCTTTTATACGCTAAAAGTTTGTACTACAATAAACCGAGTGAACGCATCTCATGGTACGCGTATACATCCGTTGTAGGAAAACATCGCACAGTTTTTATTTCAAGCAGTTGTTTCCTTATACGTACAATTTTTCCTCCGTTTTTAGTAATATCTTGTGTATGTGGAGTACACTTGATGTGAACGCCTAGCACCTGATTGAAAACACGGTTTTTTTTCCCTTGAGAATCGCCTTGTTTACCCATACACTCTAGGAGTTATGATAGCGATTCAACTGATACTTATAGCAGCGAAGTTAGCTACAGGAATGTACGTCATCTTTAGAATGAGTTCAAATTTCCGACCATGTACTTTTTGGCCATCAGTTTTTTAACTTTTGTTTGAACTTAGAGCGCCCAGTACTTGCTTGAGAAAGACTTTCCTAATCTTGTATCATCAAACGGAAAAGAACTTGAAGAACGAGATGGCTGTACTTGTTTCAGAGAGAGCCCAACAGCATCAAACGGAAATATTGAAAAATTGTGCTACAAAGGAGACAATATTTGCTTGTATGTCGCATTGTTTCTTGTAATAATATTAATTACAGTTAGTGTAGAATTCGAGAGTGGAGAAACATGGACATTTGATCCATCAAAGGTTTCACCACGTGACTTTACGAACAATAATTCTGAAGACACCACAAAAAAAAGGTAAACACTAGTGTTAAAAAGTTTGCAAAATTATATACACACCTGTTTGCGTTGCTATATTCTATAAAGCAAACCTATAGCCTATGTTGGTATCTTTTGATCTTAGCTAGTATTATTACTAACTTTGTGTGAATTTAGTGCTAAGAAGAGTATTGAGAACAATATCTTTGATATCGTTTTGCTGTTTGATGAATCTGGTTCGGTTACTGCCACTGAGGTGAGTCAAGCCATTTTAACACCATTAATGCTGAAATAGCCTTTATTAGCTTGAAAAGCAATTAAATTTTAGCAGAAGCCTCATAGAGTCCTTTGATGTATCTCCAACAGGAACTAATTTTGGTAACTCACATTCTATATTTTTAGAGTAGAGCCACCTGGTACTGACTCGACTTCTTTTAGCCATAATAGGATACTCTACTTCCACTAGCAAATACATAGGACTCACTGGCAACACGCAAAGCCTAGAAAGTGCCTTGAATAGTAAGCAATTATCATCTTTTTTATCACGTGATACTTTATCCTTTTAATCTGTTTTTTAGACGTAAACGCTCAACAAGGCTTCACATGCTATAGTTGTGCAATCGAAGCTGCACATGGAGAACTCGATTTCAATCGCAGATTTGCAGCTGAGGGAGTTATTATTATGGTTACAGAGGGTAAAAATAATAGACCATGTGATACTACAGCTTGCGGTTGTCAATCATGTGGTAACCAATGTTGCCAAAGTCTAGCACCGTAAGTGCTTACTTTCTTTCGCCAAATCAACACGTGAACTGTTCTTCTAACACTGTCTTTTTAAAGTATTTGGGGACCAGGTGGTACAGGTGACTGTGATGATTGTGGTGGTCGTGATGAACTAATAACAATCACTGATCAAGTACGCAGTGCTGGGTATAAGATGATATCTATCGTTGTTGGTACAGATGTTAATGAAGACGATATCAAACTAATCACTACTGACTGGCCTACAAACGCCTTTCAAACAGCAGGTTATTGTTGTGTATCTTGTGTGGTGCTTACTTAGCATAGATTTTATGTCAATTGACACGGTACTAGAAGATGTAGTAAATGCAACTGGTTTTGTAGGTATGTCACGAATGATCCATCTATAAACTGCTGACACTTACTGTAGCTCTAACACCGACAACCTTACCTCCGACAACTTTACCTCCTACAACACTACCACCTACAACAACCATGCCTACAACTGACGCACCTACAACCGATGCACCAACAACTGATGCACCTACAACCGATGCACCAACAACTGATGCACCTACAACTGATGCACCTACAACTGACACACCTACAACTGATGCGCCTACAACTGATGCACCAACAACTGATGCACCTACAACCGATGCACCTACAACTGCTGCACCTGTTGTACCAACAACTGGCGCACCTGCTGTACCACCTACGACTGCTACTCCAGCTGTACCAACAAGTACCGCTCCTGTTGTGCCAACAACTGACGCTCCTACTTTACCACCTACGACTACTGCTCCTGTTGTGCCAACAACTGACGCTCCTACTTTACAACCAACAACTGATGCTCCATCTGTACCAACAACCACCGCTCCTGTTGTACCAACAACAGAAACACCAACTTTGCCAATTGTAACTACTAGCAATGGCAATACCATCCAAATTCTAATCGCTCTGGTTTTTGCTATGATTTTTTCAGCATTGTAATACAGTGGTCTAGTTCAAATAAACTGTTAATTGTTTTTGCATTAAGCAACAGATCAGTTAAACGTTTGTTGGTCTAAATAGCGTGTATGTGAGATGATAGATACAACTACAAGTATTCTGGATTTTGAGAATAATTTCGTGTAAACTAGTTGTAAACAGTCTACTACCATGATTATGAGTATGGAAATAGGCATGGTTATTCTGCCTCTGTGAGCTAAATATTATCGTTATGATTAGTTGAATAGGATGTGCGCTATGCACCGCAGCAAGGTTCTTGACGTAGAGCGTCAATCCCATCTTTGATATGTTTACAATTTCAATCAAGTGTTTGCTTCCATTTTCCTTTCTAAAGAGCCGAGGTCACTCAATCAATCTGATACATTTGATGGAACAGTGTTGTTGTTAGTGAAACCGTAGCTAAAATTGACAAGAAAAGTACAAAGTAACAATCACATCGTTATAGCACCAAAGAAGACTTGATTGAACTAGTTAAATTGATTGATGATAAAAAGTGATTGATTACAAGATTGAGAAGACATAAGAATGGTGGAACAATTTTACATACAGCAATACTACCTACACTTATTGAGTTTTGAATCAATCTGTTCTATTATTGTCAGTTGATGATTGATTCTTGTCAAAACTGATTGGTCAGATATTCCTGTATTGGTTGAAGTGATTGAACAAAAGTGACTTAATAGACTCTCACCTTAAACAACAAACAAAACATAATTACAAGACAACAAACAACACAACAACTCAACAACAATGAACACAATTACCTTGTTTGTCATCATTCTATCAACGGCTTCAGTTGCTGTGGCAATCAACTCCACCAATTCTGAGCAGTACTGTCCTGGTATGCTAATCAACTATCCACTATAATTTACTAACACTAATTAAAGCTGATCATACATACCCTGCAGCGTACCCTGGTCGATATTTTAATGAGTCTACTCAATCGTACCCAAACAGAAATAGTTGTCATGGAGCGAATAACAGTCATATCAGAGAAGCCAATAAAACCCTAGGCGGTTGCAACGAAGTATCATCAGAGAGATATATTGACGAGTTTATTTCTCCAATCAATCATGAGTTATGTGCGTGATCATCACCTTGGTAGTGAAGCCTGTGCTTATTCAATACATATAGCTGTTCGATTTCCAAGTGCTTGCTATGATTCTAAAGTGAACAACTGTTTTTATGGATCAATTGCGAGTAATACTGATGAGTTTCAGTGTGAAGGTATGCTACTTTCTCTTTTTTTTAGCAGATATTTATTTTATTTTTTCAAGCTGAATCATTTGGTAACACTGCTACCTGCTACAATTTCTTCACTGAGGGACGGTTTGATGGACCAATATGCAAGAAAACTGAGCAATACTGTGTTGGTAAGATTATCATATTGTTGTCGTTATGACTAACAATGAACATAGGCGCTGGATGTTATGATTCAAATACTCAAGGAACACGATCTTCTACCACTAGCGGAAAAACAAGATTCTATTTCTTCTTGTTTGTTGCTTTGATGATACTTAGCTTAAGGATATAAGTTACATATATCAGACACATGTATTATATATGTGGTAGCCACTAGACAACAAGCTTTGTGTTTTTGACACGTGACATGTAAATAGTACCTTTTCAATTTTTAGTACTTTACTTTCTTGGTGTTGCAGTTACTGTAGTAATTGCAATGTCATGACTGTTGTTGTAATAAATTAAGTCACTTGATATTACTATGAATCGTGTTGTTACCAAATATTGTGGATACAAACTGAGAGTGCTATTCGCCCTATATGCAATGTTTTTGCATGTAGAAGGACAACAATAACTTGAGTCTTTGGGTTTTGCAACACAAAAAAGGAGCACCGTTTACCCTCAACTTTGGAAAAGCAACATTTTAGCCATAAGTGTTACTATACTAAAGTTGATTGGCAACTTGTTTCTTACTAAGGCGAGTAAGGAATCGATTTGCTTTTTTTAATAGAAATAAGATTGATTCACTCACCTTAGATTGATTGCGTATTAAGTTACCACTTAAACAACTAGTGTGTAATAATATGGACACTCAAAGAAGGATATTAATCATCTATCAGTGTGTTACGGCACCTTGAGTGCCAAATGATTGATACCTAATTTACACTGTAGAATAGTGCCAAGTTTTGTGCAATTTCTACAATTTCGACAAATTGTAAACTTTGTGCAAAACTGTGCTGCCCCACTGTTCATTAAGTGTTCATGTATATGCATTACATCTCAGACTCTCATGGAGACCCAATTTGAGTCTCGGATCATTACCTGAATACGTTTATGTTACATCTATGTCGGTTGCCTTATCTGGTCTCTTTTTTTCCGTTTTTTTGAAACGACAACCGTATTTGCATCAATGTCACAGCTTGAACTTCTCCCAGCTGAAGTACTCCTTAAAATAACAACGAATGGATTGGGTGCAGACGATTGTTGTAAATTAACAGCAGTGTCAGGGTTTTTCAATCGTTTGATAGACGACAAGGGCTTTTGGCCGTTTATGTGTCGTAATACAACACTTCCAAGAGAGAATGTACCAAAAACCAATAAAAACGCACGTAAACGCTAATATATATCATTTTAACACGTTTTAACGCGTTTTAGGTGACAACAGCTCTTGAATTCGCTATGCAGTACGATCATTCGTCAATAGCAAGCTCAGTGATTTCTGCTTGTATGGGAAACAAGAGAATAGGCATTGAAACAGTTTTGAACATCACAAAGTGTGCAACACAAGTTTTAAGTTCCGAAAAAAATGTACTCGACCTTGATGCTCCAATAACAATTGTCGGCGATATCCATGGACAACTCGCTGATTTGATGCACATACTAACAAATGAGGGTATGCCTCCACATACAAACTATCTATTTTTAGGAAACTACATAAACAGCATGTAAGTACAAAGTTTCAAAAAAACCCGAAAATGTGTTTTTTCTTTCTTTCTTCTTCTTTGTATTGACTCTTTTAACATTGGGTTTAGAACACGATATTCCATTCGTACTCTACTGTTGTTGTTTGGTTTGAAGGTTAAATACCCTAAACACGTGCATATTCTTCGTGGGAATCGTGAATCTCGAGCACATTCACGTGCTAAAGGGTTTGTGGGTGAATGTCAACGGTTGTATGATCAAACTGTATGGAGTGAGTTCTGTATCGCTTTTGATACAATGCCCTTGATGGCAATAGTTGGAAACCAGTATGTGTGTATACACTCAGGTTTGAGCCCATCGCTTGATACTACTGCGCAGACACAGAGCATAGACAGGTTTCAAGATGTACCTATTGAAGGACCTATGTGTGACCTGTTATGGGCTGACCCAAATCATAAACCAGGATATGGTCTCACCGATAGAGGCTATGGTAAGAATTCAACAACAAAAGGATGTATTTGATTATTTACACGTGGACTAGGCTACACTTTTGGCCCGGATGTGACGCAAAGGTATTTGACTGTGAATAATTTACAGGCGATTATTTGCTCTCATCGTAGTCGCTTGGAAGGATATGAATTGATCCAGAACGGACATACTCATGCGATCTTTAGTGCATCAGATTTTTGCTACACAGGTGGCAACAAAGGTACGTTGTGATCAATCTTCACGATGCGAAAAAAACAGTTTTGATGTTAATTTTTTTTAGGTGCTGTGTTACATGTCGCAGATGATTTGAGTATTACTCCCCACATACATGAAATAACAAAAACCCAACGTGAAGCATTTCATAACAATAACCAACCATAAAGCGAAGGTGGTAGAAAAGGCTAAGGTTGTTATTCGAAGAGCAGTAAATTGTCCTAAATAAATTATAAAGATATTGGCTTACTTCTGAGCGTTGTTTAGTTGTGCACAAGGCCTGAGGACATGTGTTTTTTGTTAATCAGTGGGGTTAATGAAATCATAACAGGTTCTTTAACACCTAAATAAATTGTAAAGTCCAAGTACTTTACCTAATCGATTGACGTTTGACTACAAAAACTGCCACCGAAAAGGGTAAAAAGATTGAATTTATTTATGAGTGATGTTATTTTTTTGGAAAGTGGGTATTTGACAAGTCAAAGTTCGTCAGAGTACTTAATCGGATCGCATGTAGCTGAGTCAACCCACTGTTTGTCCTTTCAGGTAGGTCTAGACCTTCCCCAGGACGGTTTTAATATTAGATTTAGGGTCTTGATATAAAACGACAGCACTTGTGTCATTCCCTTCCGGAGCACCAATTGGTAATTTAAACCAGCGATGACAGGATCAGAAGGTTTAGGCGTTTTACCAGGCGTAATGAACCTACCAAACCTGTAGCTATACCCTTCCGTCAATTCCATGGGCAGGCTAAGCATACTGGTGTTATAATAATTACCAGGATCACCAAGGTCGAAATATCGCGATCATACGTGCCACGGGGTAAAGTAATCAAGATATAACCATCAATCGAGTCTTCGTTATTATGTACGAAGGAACCATTTCTAACGTATTGACACGGTTATGAAAGAGCTCAGAGACCCATTTAAGACCTGTAGCAATTGGCAATTTGTTGGGAATACCGCAAACCACCAACGTAGGCTTGAAATACGGCTTTGAAGGTGCTGAGATAAACATGGACCATTTTTCTATCTTCTCGGAACGTGTTGGCATACCTGGCTACCCAATTGCGTAAGATTGTTGACAAACACTGCACCACCAAATTGTCTTGTTTTGTTCCAGGAGATATAAAGCATACAAGCTTTAGAGTTACCTCTTCTAACTGCTACATCCTTATGCGCAAGTTGAATTTCAGATGGATGACCCTATGAATAAATGTTGAATCTACGTTGACTTGTATGTAAAGCTATAATAAATACAGATTTCTCCTTACCTTTCCACGTAACACCCAGTCTTTAAGTATTACCTAGACTTCACACCTATAAATACAAAAACAAATCAAGAATTTAATCAGAACTTAAAAGTAATTTTACTACTCTAGTTTTATACAATGGAACAACAAGGCAGGCAAACTGAATGGTTATTTTTACTTAATTGAGATTTTGACTTAGAAGAAGAGACCATCAAACTGTTGTTTTGCTTTTGGTTTTGTAGTATCAGAAGTACTTTGTTTTAAAATTGTTCCTTTGTTGTAATTTTTTCTTACATCGAACAAGAATGGTTTACCCTATAAACAAATGAGAAAATGAAATAAGTAACACCCCGAAGTAACCAAAGTATAATTAAGGGTACAAAAAATAAGACGGAGGAAGCAATAGGATCCCATTTTTTTCTTTTTTTTTTTTTTTGGCATAATTTGTTGTTGGGTTTTTTATTGTGATATACTGTACGTACCAAACCAAAGTTTAAGCGTAGCATGTCACCAACAGTTAGTAAACTAACTGTTGGTCGTAGTGATTCGATCATATCAAAGGTACAAGACCTGTCAATCAGCTCAACATGCTTCAAATCACCATCAACTGTCCAAAAAGCATATAACTCAACACGCTTTTCAGGGAGTTCTTCAATCACTTTTGTAGTTAAACCACATCCTTTAGAAAGTTAAATAATAAAAAAATAAATGTACATGAGCCATCATTTTGTAATGTGGAGAGATACACTCCCATGCAAAGGCGGCAGGAGTCAGCAAGGATGTTGTCTTTTTTTTTTTTCTTTTTTTCTTGAACACAACTTTCTGCATTTAACAGAAAAACTTGCCAATTGGCTTTACATCTTTAGTTGTATTTTGGTAGTGTGTTTTAGGACGTTGACTATAATTTACTAGAAAATGATTTGATGTACCTATTATGGTACCAAGAACCAAGTGTTTAGATTCACCGCCCATAAACGATGTAGCATAAGCAGAAGACCCAAAATATTTACCTGACAGGAATAAGAAATCACTAATTTAGATTTTTTTACTGTAATTAGTAAGGAAAATAACTTACCCATATCATCACTATGCATCGCCCAAGAGCCTAGAGATTGTTAAAAAAGAAAGTTAAAAAAAACATTTAAAAAAAAATTCTAGATTTGCAGACTGTCAGTAGTCACTAACTTGTAGCCCAACCGATCATTTTTTCCGATTGAACATAATCTCTTAGACCTATACCAACACCCACAGCTCTAAAAGAAACGTTATAATTAAACAAGTTGTCATTTCAATGAAAAAAAAAAGTGTGTAAGTTTTTTAGGAGAAACATTGCGAATGAACGTACTTTTCCCTCTTTCCACAACCTGTAATTTCAGATTCGTAAT
Source organism: Trichosphaerium sp. ATCC 40318 (assembly GCA_038496445.1). NCBI lineage: Eukaryota > Discosea > Flabellinia > Trichosidae > Trichosphaerium > Trichosphaerium sp. ATCC 40318. The sequence continues at coordinate 71,931 of JALMLS010000183.1, forward strand.
AACCAATAATACAATTTGCAAAAGGAGTCTTGTTTGTACACTTTAAATTCCATCCATGGGTTGTCTGAACTGTCTATTACAGACAAAAAAATTAGAAAAAGAAAAGAAAAAAAAAGAAAGGAAAAAAAAGATAAAAGTGGAGTCAATTGAAGCCACGTGACTTGGTAATGCAAAAAGTAAAACAATCACGATTATCTCCACAAAAACAAAAACCAACTCTCAATTAAAGTTTTACCACAACACGACGTATAGCTCTAGATCGGGGGGGCTCCAAATGTTTAATATGCCATGTTTTATCACCTTCATTAAATTCTGAAATAACACGATGGTGAGGAACCAATGAAGCACCAGGAATACCTCCTTTTGGAATAATTAATCACATTGGCTTGTCGTCAAAAAGCTACTTAAAGCGTACGAGATAACACATTGATATAAAGGTCCTTCCATTTTGATGAATCTGAAACAGAATAACAAGGTAAAATGACTTGTCCAAACTCTCGGTGAATTCTGGCTTGCCAACGGGATGAATCGTTCAATAACTATTAAAAAATGGTAAACAGATGCGTCGTACTTGTGTATAGCGTACTACTAGGAATTGTTTGCAAGTTGAGTAAAAATAAACCTCAGACACTACGTTAAGCAATGATGTAACCTCTATCATCATCTCCTGGCAGTAGTTTAGTACTAAACACAGTTGTAACGTTTAAAAACACAAATACACAATAACGTTTAAAAGCGCGTCCGTAGCGTACGTAAGGTAAAGCCGTTAATCCAGTTTCCGTTTCCATGTGTATTGTTGTGTTTTTTCTAATAATAATTACCGAAGTTGTTTGACCGAGAATTGACTTAATTCATCTTCTTTGTCACTTTGCTTCACCCTTTTTTCCCACCTTGTTAACGTATTTTACAAGACACTTACTCCTACAACGAAAGGCCATCGAAATTTTGAACTGTGAACCAGCCGTGGGGAAATCAAAAATAGTCACGTGATTAAAAAACGATTGTGCAAACTGTGTCAAACAGAACTATTTCAGAATCTTTTTGTAAAGTTTGAAGTTATAACAACACAACAACTACGTATGGTCCACAGCTCTAATACACAAGAGTTTTTGCTTCCTGAACTTGATTATGTTTGCAATCGTGGATACTGCAGCACTTGCTGAAGAGGAAGCAGAGAAAGTGTCAATCAACAATTTCAAACGATTGTTTGATGCTAAAGCACTTTATTCAACATTGAACCCATCACTAAACGGGCAGGCTCTGAGAAAGATTCTTCAACTATTTTGGTAATCAATTCTTGTTAACACATGCATAACGAGTCTTACCACCGCGACCAGTTATAGCGCTGGTTTCAAAGTATGAACAATTCAAACTTTTAGCAACCGCCATTGCTTCAACACAGTCTACCTAAGGAGGAAATATAACGCTTATGAATAGTACAGTAGCTGTATAGTAGTAACTTACCTGTCTTGGACCATTCAAATCAATTTTATTGCCAATAAGAACAAATTTCAAGCTTCTTTGAGAAATTTCTTTGGCATAAGATTTAGCAATCTCAAAGCTCTCAACATTGTTTACATCAAAAACGATCATGGCACTTTGCCTAACACTATGAGCAATAACAGTCTATTTACAAAATTATCAACTATAACAATACCAATACATCAAAACACTTACATGAAACCTTTCAGCTCCAGAACAGTCATTGATTGTAATTCTTACTTTTTTACCATCAACCCTCATTATTGCACGTTCAACCTTTGTAATTGTCATCAAGCAAATCCTACTAGTGTAAACAGTACCTCTAATACAATAGTTTCTGAATAAGTTAATAGAGTTTTAAAGTGTTTAAGGTAGTGTGTAAGAGCACTCTTGCCTAGCATATGGTTACTCAAAGCTTAAATTCATTAAAATGTTACCACTGAAAGAGTTGCCTACCACATAAGTTGTAATGCTTGTATCATACTGTTTGCTAAATTATAGAGGTTAATTAAGACCAAAAGAAAGTACTAGTACTATAGCATATCCTCCCATTTTTGTTTATCACGCCATAGCAAGTGTGCACATGTCAGCATGAACTTGGTTTCATTGTGTATGAAATGAATGCTATTGTCCTTTATCCTATATACTGCATGCAATGATATAGAATGTGTAACAACCTACTGGTACTGTTAACAGAGTATGCTATAACGAGATTTGGACATGTACCTTCCTCTTTGATGAGTTGTATATAGTAAGTTGATGATCTGTCACAGATACAAATACTGTTGATCTTCTAGTCAACCACGACAATAGCTATTGTTCAGGTTAGCTAACTTAAAAGCGTTTGGTAAATTAACGAACGTGGCTTTGTGTTTCTTGTTTTGGCCTTGTAATATGTAAAATAGACCCTCAACACGTGAGGTAACGTGATGACTGATTCTTTTCTACAACATTGTTTGTACAAACAATATTTAACCTCTTTTTACGCACTCTCAGTGTAGGTACTTCGGAAATTACGCATTGCCACCTTTTACAGACCCGCATCAACACAACAAGCCGTACTGGAGGGAAACCCTCGAGAATATAAACAAACACATCCAAAATTAATGTATCCATAATATCCTTGCTGCTGAGTTGTTATTAATGTGATTCAACTATTGATAAGCTCAGTCAAACCTATTCAAATGCTCTTCACTATTTTCTTTGTAAATCGGTTCAACAAGCAATTTTCTTCGAGAGTGTTGCTACTACGTATGACAGAAACCAAAGTATTATTCCCTTGTGCTAGAAAATTAACAAAAAGAGGTGGTAGCGTAGCGTGCCCCATAGTGTATTGGGCTCTACTGGAGCTGTAGCACCAGATAGAGCGCCTATGTTACGAAGAAGCTTCTGCCTCTTCGTTGCTGGTTGCAACGAAGTATGATTTTTCCCAACGCATGAATGCGATTGTATGCTTTTGCAAGGTTTACGAAGTATTATTACAATTGCAATTGGCATCCCGAGGTAATTAGTTTCCTTCGAAGTATAAACTCAGGTATGCCACGTTGGGAAGTTGGGGCACATCTACTATGCATCTCTACTGATAATTATAAGAAGTAGTGTATTTAAGTAACAACATTGAGCAAAGAAATTTCTTGTGGTATTGAAAAGCAACGAAATTTCAAAAAGATGGAATAAGATAAGATTTAGTGCTAGTCTATTTTAGCTGCACTACAGACGTTGTAGATGACAAGAGAAAGATTTCAGATCAGAATCACTCAATGCTAATCAAACGCGAGCATTTCGAAAACTACAATCCAAGAAAGTGGCTTCGACTGCAATGAAATTATTAAAATAAAGAGTTTTATGAAAAGGCGATTTTATTCTTCGCCTCTTATGTACAAGTTTTTTTAATAGACTAACAATACATTTAACACGAAACATACTTTGTCTGAACACCTAAAGAACCATGCATATCATACATAGACATTAATTCTGTACTAGTTGGATTATGGCAAGTGAACACAAGTTCAGTATACGTAAGAGAAGTGACAACAGAAATATCAGACAAGTTTTGACATGGAACTAAATGTCGTGTAATACTTTCCTCTGGCGAAAGGTGTCCATATTCGTTAAGTATAGTATACAACGCATCTAAAGTGAGCATTAAAAATGGTTTGGTAATAGTTTGCTATGCGTACTATTATCAACGTAATAAATTCTATCTGACACTGCTCCGACAAGTGAAGGCAACGTTGAGGATGGAAACCATTGCTGCTAGAGATAAAAAGTAAGCCCATATCAGGGAATAACCGGTCTTACATTAACTCTGAAAAAATTAGCTCCAGTGACCTGTCAAGAAAGTGTTAGGTGACAGATGATAAGAAATTTTTTTTTTGGAGGAACTTGATCTGACGTACTGTTGAGCTTTCGCCGCTTGTTTGGAGCTGTACTTCCCACATACTAATTGATTCACCTTGGTTTTCAGATATGACAAACAATGTATCGAATTCCGCAGTATGTACAAATTGAAGCTTAGTAGCATTGAATGGCACAATCACATCGAATTCCTGGTTTGTTGTGAATAAATTAATGCGTGGTTGCTCAGTCTCAGATCCTGATACAACGAATATGTTATCTGTTACGTGAGTTGTTAGTAAGAGCTTAATGAATTGATCTGAATAAAAAACGTTTAAAGAGCTGACTCCTAACTAGAGTAGGACTGCCACATTTTTGAGCTAAAATTTTTGGTGAAAAATGTAAACGAAAATTGAGAGTTTGGGTTCTTGCTGTTGAAAGAGAAAACTAACCTTTTAAAGTTCCTATATCGTATGCCATTGGTACATCAATTAGAAATGACCATTCCTCGCCATCATATACATAAACCTAAATAAGTTAAAAAGAAAATCCTTTCAAAAGAAAACAAAAAGCAAATTCGTCGAAATTACACCTACCTGCGTCATCCCAACTTCCGGTAAGAGAGTCACCAATGCATTCAAGCTATTCACTCCTTCAAAGAACTTAACACTCGTGGCACCAAAATACCAATTTGTGGAAGCTTCTACTAAAGTACAACTTATATGCGAAGCACAGTAAAGTGGTGGACTATTAAAGAACAAGTTAATCAAGACATTTGATGATGAGGCTTATGTGTACTTGGTATCATTAGCGTTTATAACAGCAATATATCTTCCGTTTGTTAAAATGTGAGTGCTGGGCGCATTGAAAGTGGCAACAAGCCTCAATGACGCTAGTTGGTCGTTACAAAAACAGAAAAAGTTGAAGGAAAAAAAAAAGGTACCAGATGAATGTAGAAACACCGTGGAAACAAGTAGGTTGGATGATAATATCAGAGTACCACCAGGATAACTGGCTGTATCTTTGATATTACCTACAAAGAGATCCAAAGGCTTGGGTAAAGGACCAACAAGCGCTGATACTTGATTTTGCTGAAAAACCACTGCTTTTGTTGTTTGTTGGCAGGTTGTATTACCGTTATCTGTTGATGGGCCGAAACTTGTAGGTGTTGGGCCGAAATTTGCAGGTGTTGGTCCGGCGTTGTTAGTTTCTGGTGGTACTACTACTTCACCATCAGACTACTGTTTTGTCAGTAAATTCATGCACACATGTAAATTTTTTTTTTTACTATTTCGCTACTCTTATCACGTGCTTGTTTTTTTGCAGATAAAAACGATACTGATAGAACTAGAGCAATAAGGCATAATACACTAAATATACCAAATCCCTGTAGTAAAGAAAAAGTAAGTATAAAAGTCGTTGTGCACGTGAAAATGTCAGTGAAAGTTCAACCTATTTTTTTTTGGTTTTTTTCTTTTTTTTTTTTTGGGGTACCATTGCGAGTTTATTGTCTTGAAGCCAAGGTAAACGTGTGTCAATGCTTCTCATAAAGTCTTCATCAAGTTCTATAGCCATTGCCTTTTCAGCATTCTTTCTTACTTTCAAATCATTCCAAACATTACTTAGCCTCTCAAGAATAGAACTACCAGCAAACCACGTCTCTTCAACATTACCAATATCAAATTCCTTGGCTACAAAAAATATGGTTAAACAACCCAAACAATAAAGCATAGAGTCATCGTACCATGATGAATGAGATTTGTTGCATTTTCTTCGATAAGAGAAACTTCTAAACTATAGTCTGGTACGCCACTTGGAGAGAACGTTGCAGCTTCAACAATACTACCAAGCTCATGTTCTTCGTCATTAACGGTGTTCTGGGTACTCTCAGGTGATTTTTCTTGTAATTGGTGCTGCTTTTTTCTTTTCGGTTCTATAGTATCAGCATCATCTGCGTTGATATCACTTGCTTTACTAGTCTCAATACTTCTTTTGCTCTACAAGCAAACGCATTATTCTTAATGAAATATAAATAACTGAAGAGTAAGCTTACCGATGCGCTTGGTGCCTTTACGCCCTCTTTGAACTGAAAGCGAGTAAGAAATTTAATTTCAATGAAACTTGACTTGTTCACGTTTTTTCTTTGGATGAAATAAAATGGCTGTCACTAAACAGTACCCGAGTTATAATGACTTCTTCTGTTAGTACGGTATCATTTAACACATCTCCATCATTTATAACGATTGTAGCGCGAAGCTATGACGAATTTTAAAGGAAAAAAAAAAACCACATGAAAAATAAAACGCCAAAGCATCACGTGCTTTGTTATTCTCACCTTTGCCACAACACCATTCTTGTTGTTTTTTATCCAAATGTCTTGGTAAGTCACATGTCCAAAGTTTACCAAGCAAGATATCTTAAAACAACCTTCATCGTATGATGTCTTCCACTTCCTTGTTAATTTTTTTAAAACAAGTCTTTTTGAGTTTACTGGTTTTTTGCATTTGTTCGCCAGTAAAAACCGATAATATTCAATTTTTCACGCACCTCACGCTCGTGTCCGTATGCTCCGATGCATTAAAAACGACCCAGTTTGATATTAAGTTTTTTGGAACTACAGACCCACAAGGTATCAAATCGAACTGTCTGAGCTCTGTAGCTTCGCTACAACCAGAAATCTACAGCGTCTGTTACTTTTTACGTTACACGGTTTGTAGATACACGTACCGTTATATGTACGACATTCCAGCGCGATGCCTTACGATTTAAACGTACTTGATTTAAAAAACATTTAGCGTCCTCCCATTTACGTAAACTCGGATATATTTTAAACTCAAGCCTTTAGAACACTTAGTGCTATATAAATAAAGGTAAATTTATACCTTGGCTGTGTCATATACTGAGGATAAGGAATATAAACCAGCAGTTAAGTTGTACTTAAAAAGTCGACGTCAGTCGCACCATGCAATCGACCTTATAATTTGAAATTTCTATGCGCATTCGCCGTTTACACTGCTGGTGACATCGTAGCATCCCAATAGCTTGTTAAAGAGATTTACGCTTGCTTCAATTGTCACGTGCCTAACTACATCACATAATTTGTTAGAGGTTAACCAAATATTGATGGGCAGCGTTTTCTTTGTTACTGCGATTTAGTGGTACTTACTTGAGGTGTTGATGGTGGCTAGAGTTGTGAGTGATACTGCATGGATGGTGAAGAACCATGAGCCTCTTTTTAGAGTGTACTCATACTTAGAACTTCAAAATAGAGCAAATAAATTTGTAAGGTATGAAGTGATCTGGAAGTTTAACAATCATCTCAACTTGGTGCATAAAGTATGTTGGTTTGAATCATTTGAGTTGCTAGTTTCATAGCTTCGCTTATTTGTAAAGTGCTTTCCATTGAAGTACAGACCGCTAATAATGAAACGAAATAATTTTATCAATACATTATAAAGTTGCATGATTCTCACTGTCAATGTGAGTGTTGAATGGTTTTGTTAGTGAGAATTGAGCATTTAGAAATTGGCACTAAAACAGCTATTCGGTTTGAAGGCCAGAACGAACCATAAGCAACGTTGAACCTGAAAAAGAAAAAGCGCAGGGCAAGTACTACAAAAATAAGATGCAAACGTGTGTTTATTGTGTTGGAATACATTCAGAGTCTGATGATATCAAATGTTTCATCCTGGCCGTTTGGTGTTTCAAGGTGAATACGTTGAAAGTTTGACTGCCCAGGTCCAGCATCAATCACATAGGCGGTAGGATAACGACCAATAGATGTCGGACCTGAAGTCGAAGTGAGCGTCCATCGTTGTCTTCCTTCACCACTATTACAATAGTTACAATACAGCGCAGATCCATGGTGTTCTGCTTCCATACAAAGATCAAGTTTAATGTTTCTAATCTGGTAAATATTAGGTAAGAGTTCATTCATGTCCCACCATTGGCTCGATAGCTCTGGATTTGACCGTATCAAAGCAGGGCCATAGCCTCGTATTCCAATAGCAAAGGGGGTGCCTGTTTTTACAATCTGTACTCTATAGGCAGTACATAAGGTAGCAACGCATAAGATGAAGAGAAGAGACGGTGTGTGCATTGTGTGTGTTTAGCGTTTATGTTGATATCACACAGTTTGTTGTGCTACGTTTAACGCTGTCAATGTGAACGGTATTTCTGGTAGAATCGCTAGTACCAGCGCACTACATTAAAAATAGCTACCTAATGAGTATGTGGTTACAAAGTTGTTGTTTCTATTGACGCTTTGCTAACATCAACATAAATATAGGCTTATGATAACCTTAAGATACACCAGCGCATGAAAATAACAAAGTAGAGAACAAGTGTGCTTGTAATTGGAATAAAGAGTCCAAAATAAAAATAGGTTTTTGTTACGTACACTTAAAGAGACTACATCAGCAAAACTCAAAAAACAAAGATGATATAGATGGGATATTGTCTTGTAAGCTGGAATCCAAACTTGGCTTTGAAGGATACGCTTACATGTTGATCGTTTATCTCTTGTTGTTTAAAACTGCGATAATAAAAAATGTTTTGAATCAACGCGTTTGAAGCTCAGATATTTATAGAAAAATCACAGTGATGTAAACCAGTTCGTCGTTTTAAAACGGGCCGCCTGAAAACGGTTTTCGTGTTTGGTTTTGTTCTTACCACACTTTACATACACATTACAGATTCATAGTTTTGTGTTTTCGTATCAGCCAATAGTTTTGAATCACACGTGATTTTAATCGTTTTCACGGTTTTTAAACGTCGACAACCGAAAAGTGTTCACCAAATGGCTTTCTTGCTTTAATATTGGTCTCACAACGCTACAGAGCGCATAAAACGGATAAGTATTGTGTTGGTTGTATAGGTTCAGCTAAAGTCCGAAAATAAAATAGTTAGGCGAAATACTACGTTGCCATTGGTTTATTTTAGGCGAAAGAGTTGAGCTGCATAGTTGTGGTTATGGTTTTGATAAAGTTTGCTTGATAAGGGAATAGTGGAACACAATACAAGAGCAGATCAAATCCGCGCTTATCTTGCCTCGTTTTTTTATTTGTTTTCGGGTCAGCAGTCCCAAAAAATAGGTGCTAAAGAACCTGTTATGATTATCACTTACCCACTCATTAACAAAAAATACATGTCCTCAGCCCTTGTGTACAACTAAACAACGCTCAGAAGTAAGCCAATATCTTTATAATTTATTTAGGACAATTTACTGCTCTTCGAATACCAACCTTAGCCTTGCTACCACCTTCGCTTTATGGTTGGTTATTGTTATGTAATGCTTTGCTTTGGGATTGTTATTTCATGTATGGGAGTAGTTCCAAATAATTGCCTGGAAATTATTTGCTGTCAATACATTTGCGTACCTTTCAATTCAGACCATTGCAATGACATGTGATATCATTGGTGTATACACGGCACAGAATAATGCAACTTGGCGTGTATTTTCTATATGATAAGTGTTAGATGAGTGGCTCGATACTGTGGCTAATAGGAAAAATCGAGGAATGTGTTGAAGAAAAAGTTCAAATGCCTATAGTTTTATTCATGACTCAAAAACAACATCTCACAGATAGGTTTGTTTAGATTTCAATTTAGTACGCTTACAAGTACAAATAAATACACTGAGCACGCGCTGTAGCACCGTAGAGTAATACAATAGCTTCAGAGACCAATATGTAGTTGGAAAATTCTCTCATGCATAGTTAGAATTGCGTATCGCCTTACTTTCGCGTCTGCCGTGCGAGTATAGAGTGCCTGTGCCTGCTTTTTGTAGTATTTATTGTGGATTATACATTGTCTAGGTTACTGCAAAGGTTTTCGTGGCTCAAAGCAGTCGCAAACCTGTGGCATCACTTTGCCTTCAATGAATTGCACACCAGAGCTTGTACCCGTCAGTTCTGCCAGAATATGTATCACGATTGCATTTGAGTAAGAAGATAATGGTATGAACGCCTGAAAACAACTTGAGAACTTCATCAGTTTAATAGCGATGTTGCTTGCAATATTGTTGTAAGTAAGAAATCTTAGCACTCTTGCATCTAGTAAAACAATGTGCAAATTTACTGACTGCAAACATGTAACGCTAACCAAAAAAAAAAGGCAAATTATGTAACAAAAAGACGGAGAGTGTAGTAATCTAGAGGCTTATTATTTATAGTACAATCTGTGCAAACAACAAAAAGTTGGTCATTCGTTTTGTAGTTGAACAGTAGTTTTTTTATGTGAGATTGATGTTGTAAATTTCAACTGAATCCTTATACGAAACAAACGCAGATTTGTTTGTATTAAAATAAGCAGAAGCTTGATACATGGAGTTTGCTGAATTAAAAATATGTGTAAGTAAATAAATCAAAAGATATTCGAGAAGAGGCAGTCATTAGCAAAACTTTTTGTTTCACTTTTAGCTTTAGAGCTGTAATTCGCTGTTTTGGAGACATAATATTTTCCACCAGAAAAACACTAAAATCCACTCGAGTGGATTTTGGTACCTAGCACATATTAACCTGTGCTGCCACACCCACCAATGGATGACATTTTGTGAGCGAAGTCGGGTTCTTGTCCCGAGCAAAGCGACGGGCCTGACCGAAAGCGAACAGTCCTCTATATTAGCTTGCATTCGCTGTCCCATACTCGAATAGTGTAAAACCAAAACTGGAATACAAATAATCCACTTGAGTGGATTTTAGCCCATATTTTGTGGAAAATGTGTCGTCTGTTGCTGTTTTCGATACGCCAACTCATAAGAAATCTCATAATTTTATGCTCAGTTTCAAAACGTCTTCGCGTTTCCTTTAATTTGCTGTGGTGTAAGCGTTCATACAAGTTCTATATGGGACCCAAAAAAATAGCCATTTAAATGATGGTGATATGTGTACATGCTTCCGCTATAAATCCGAGTATGACATACAATAAAATAAAAAAACATCTCGTTAACAGTCAAAGAGTGTCAATACGAGAACGCCAATAAAAGCTGCACTGACTGCAAAACACCCAACGCGGGAGAAGTATCTTTTGTGCTAGAATGGCGTCGTTTAAACAATTTATTACTATAATAGCGCTTACATGCTATCATACAATTGCTGTTGAATGGAACAATCTTCCTGAAAATAGAGGGCAAGTTTTTTTTCTGGATGAACATTCCGGCTAACATTAATTAAGGTACAACCCAAAACCTTGTAGTTTCGATCTAAACGACAACGGTATTATTGGTACAATTAAAAAAACTGTCAATTAACAAAAAAGGTCACGTGATAATGTCCTACCGCTCATTTTTTTTTGTAAGGTGAACCAGCAGATTGTAAGGTTTGTAATGGTGTCGACACAGACCCAGACGGCGATGGAGTACGCTGACTAGCTTATAACCTTATAAAATTGCTTACTCTGGCTCAAAAAGATTGACGAAAACATGATTTATGTAGATTGTGCTAGTGGAAATGATTCTGCAACGTGTGGCAAACCAGGTATGTTTTTTTAATTTTAAGAGCTCGTTCTGGTTCTTTAGTTTCCCCTCATTCATCACTTATACTCTTTTTTTAATAATAGATGATCCTTGCTTGACCATAGGTCATGCTTGGATGGTAGTAGCGCGTACAACACAAACAGCAGATGCGGAATCCATTATTTGCTTTAAAGGCATTATTTTTTCGTCCGTCTTATCTTTTGTATCTTATCTATTTATAGGTATGTGTTCTACAGAAGAAAATATAGCCCCTGGTGTGAGTGGAATACCTGGATTTAGAACAAAGACCAAAAGTGGTAGCGAGGAATGGGATTTTCAATACCCAACAAATCCAACAAGTTAGAAATCTCCTTGCTTTCTTGTCTTTCTAATGCACCTATCATAGTGTTGGTAGGATGGGATACTGACGGTGATGGTAAATACCCACCTTTTGACACTGATGACATTGCCGTTGTTGAAGGAAGCACGTGACCTTATGACTGGTAGGCGATTTGCTAATTTGGTTAGAATCCAATGCGCTATCACGATTTATGCAGTTGGGCGCAAACTCTATGGGAATGCCCAGCTATGTGGAGATGGCTCATTTTACAGTAACTGGATATGGTAGTTATACCACAGAAACACAAACGGGATTTATCATGATGGGTAAAGGAAGTGGCAGGATAAGCTCACACGTTTACATTCATGACTTGGTACGCACTTTTTTTTTTTAACTTTACTTCTTGTTAGTAATATCTTGTACAGCACATCTACGATGTCAACCGAGAAAAAGTAGAAAATGAATCAGCATCGCCTACGCTTATTTTCAATTGGTTCTCAGGGATGGCACATAAGTACTACGAGATATCAAACATGAAGATTACCGAATTTTCATCTTGGATGTCACGTGGTGGGTTTGGTGAGGATGAAGTTCTGAATGTAACAACAGGACAAGACGAGCATATTAGATATCAGAACTTGTTTGTTCGACCACGTGGAAAGAACACAGAGCATGCTGGAATGGTTGCTGTAAAAGAATGGGGGTACTCTAACTTAACATGCTTAAGTTGCACTGATTTATTTTGCTTTTGCTCCTGACGTTCTGTAGCCTTAAGAATTATGTTGAGTGGATTGATAATGTTTGGGACGCTAATATACCACCTCTTGGACCTTTCAAACCGGAAGCTAATGGAAGATTGACAGGCGTTCTTATTAATATGTGTATGCAAAACGTTGTGATTAGAAATAATTTGTTTTACAATTGGGCAACGTCAATAAGGATTCAAGCCTCTGTTCCTGGTTTTTGTAATGTACAACATAAACGCCACAATACTGTCAAGTTACTTACACTTATCATAGGCTAGACAAGTGAATAACGTGTACGTCTTGCACATCTTTAGTTGGTTAACAAAATGATGTTGCTTTTTTTTTTCTCATTTTATTTTGCTTTTAATTAGGTTTATTGATCACAATATCATTCATCATGACTCTCCTTATTGGAAATTTGGTGCTAATGGTATCGTTTCGAAAGATGACGGTGGTGGAACAACACCATTTTGTATGTAGCATTAATTTACGTATTTGTTTAACATTCCTTTTTATTTAAGTGGGATCAATTAAGGACGTATTCATTTCTGATAATATAATTAACTTTGAGAACATTAACACCACAGCTATGCAATCCGGAATATGGGTTCACTCAGGAAATAAGGAAAAGAAACAAACAGGTAAAGATCTATCTTCCGAAGCTTACCTCTTTTTGCGTTTTCTTAATTTTTTCCAATTCTGACTTGCTTGCTCGTTTAGGCACAGTAACAATTGAGAGAAATACAATACGAGCGTTCAAGACACGTAATCAATGGGGAGCTATAACCATAGGTGATCCTGATAAAATGGGCGAGGTTAAATTCCCTGTACAGAACTTTGTAATCCGAGATAATGACATACGGTACAATACATTTCAGCTAATTTGTTTCGTCTTATCTTGCTTTACACTAGGGGCGTCATTGGAGCGAAAGGATTTGATCAGTTAATGTATAGATTCGTAGATGATATACCAAGTAACGTTGTAGCTTCTGGTAATACTTATCCTTCATGTGCAGAGTACAGGGTTGTTGCAGATCGGGCACGTGGTTTTTTTGCCACAGTTTTTTTCCAAGTGATCTAACTTTGTCGTAGTATGAAGATTTTGAAGGTTTTAGACCAGTGTGGGAACAAGACACAGATATAAAGTTTTGCAAGACAAACAATTGTGATAAGCCTGGCGACACGTGCTCATTGAAGGATTTACCATACTCATACACAATACCTGAGTGCGACTTTTATAAAAGAACAATTTTTTTGCGTTGCTTCTAACAGTCAATATTTAGCACGGTGGGGAAAGGTTTAGCTGTTCCTGATTTCGATAGAAATTCTGGTGGCGGTGGACCAAGCCCTCAAGCTCCACTAGGGTCTGGAGGATCCGGCACTTCAAGCTCAAAAAGAGTTTGCAACTTGAGTGCGATAGCAACGCTCGTGACCATTACTATAATGATGTTGGTTTAATAAAATACCGTTACTTTACCGTAATTTACACAAAAAGATTGTAAACAACATTCTGTCCAAAGACAGTTGTAGTATCGTTTTCAGATTTAGGCAGCCAAAATCTTTTGAATTGTGCAGGGAAATCCGTATGTTCCAGTACGACAATATCCGCCTATTGTAGACATAAGATGCTGAGCCTTCCGCCAGAGATGATATGCCGTATTTCGAATCTTGTTCCGACCACTAGTTTTTTGGGGCTTCGGAAAACGTGTATACGCGTAAAACAAGTTCTAGGATGTACACCGCTTGGAAAGGTGCGGTTTTGAACGCGTTTATCACATTGACAAACCGTAACTATATAAAACGTACTAAAACCATGTTTAGGATATGGAAAACGCTATAATTGCGCGATACGTAATGACAATAGTACCTTCTGGTGGTGTAAAAACTCAAGTGGGAACGAACAGCAAAAACAACACGAACATACGCGTTACACTTAATTCAGACGGAAAAGTGCGTATTTGGAGTGTTTAAGCATTTTTTCAGCGTTCCCAAAAGTGAATTTGTCCAACTTCGTTATCTCATCTTCTTTAGCTTATTTATTGTTACAACCATGCTATATATACTGCAGATATTACGTCAAAGGCTTCTAAGCTAATGGCGGGCAAACCTGATACATTTGGAAGTTCAAACGGAAGTTTCAATAATGCTTCATTTTACTTTCCACATTCTGTCGCTCTGGACAATTCAAAGATGATTTTGAGCGATGCTTATAATGGTACAAGGAAAAAAGTGTTTTTTATTCTACTGACATTAAAATCAAGGCATGCTACGATTGATAGATACCAAGCGAAAAACAATATCAAATCACCCGTATGGTTTTTTTTCTTGTTTTTTTACGTTTGACCTTATTTTGCATCTAGAGCTACTCCTAGACCTTATAGTAATAAAATTCTACATCCTACGTGTTGTATAACAGATAGAAACGGAAATATAATGTTCTTGGATGCAAGTACAAGCGCGTTATGGAAGATTGAAAAGAAAAATGGAAGATACTCGCCAACGCCTATGTCAATGTCTCTGAATGCAAACTATCGCAAATCATTTGGTGGCATGATTTTTCCTTATACAATGGCTTGTAATAAAAGAGGAGTATTGTATATTCTAGGACAGAACTTGATTAGCATCAATAACAAGGGGATTATGCGAATGGAGCTCAAAGAGAACCAGATTGGTCAGATTTTTAGGAGCGAAGATTCGAGTTTATTCTTTGACAAAAAAAACAATGTATACATTGCCAGTACGTCTGGCACTATAATTAAATACTATGTTAAGACAGGTCATGTTGTGAGGTATGCGAAAATCTACTAAGAAATTTAATCACGTGATTAACCGAAACCCTAGGATGCGCATCTCTTTGCCTTTTGAAAGCAAGGAAATCATTAATTTTCAAGCAACAGCGAGTGTACGTTACTGTGGTTATCACGTGTCTCTTATATTTATTACAGAAAAGTGGTAGCGCAGCTTGGATAACAGCGACAAATATAAAAGGCGACACGTGCTTGTATAAATGTGCACTCTTCAAATAAAATTCAGCGCATGAGGTTAGACCTCTTGTGCTTCGTAACTTTGCCTTGCTACCTAACTGGTTGACTTTCTTTCTTGACAAGCTATAAGGCAAAAAGAGAAACAATTTTGCTAAGGCCTCATAGTCACTGTGACTTAGCGTGGTATACGATTGATTGTGGTTGACGTGACAAAGTGTTGTTGGTAGTTATTCTCAGGTACAAATCATTTAGCGAATAGCGAATGGATGATACACGCACTTGCGAGAACATAAAACAGAAACCTGTACTAAATAAGTAGAGTACTACTTTTAAATTATTCTGGCACGTCATTACATCCTTGTTACCATGAATGTTTTAATGGATACGACCATGCTGATGGACTTGTAAAGAGCGATATAATGTCAAGGAAATGTTTACCTTGTAGATAAAGTACTCTTCTGTACTAACTGTACGAAAATTAAATAAATCGTATTGCGGGTATCATTTTGTTTCTTTGGAGGAAGTTTACAAAGAAATACCAATCTTATTTTTGTTTGGACTTGCAGAAAATGATTCAAAGGGTCTTCCTTTTATGGTGTATAATGCTATAGGCATTGGTGCTTTCATATTATTGTTGCTGTCATTTTCGTATGCTGCTGTGAAAAAGATGATGACACTACTTCGCAATACAATAAAATAATTTAAGTTTTTAATCAAACATCATAGTACTTCCTTGGTTAAAATCAAATGAAAAGTGTTTCTGGTTGTCAGTGTTAATTACTTTAGGAATCACAGAAGCTCACAGAAGTATGTAAAATGACAAAATCTGACTGGAATCAGTGGTTTTTATTATCATAGCCGCTTTGATACATGACCATAAAGCTGTAGTAGTGGTACACGAATGCGACAAAACTGAGTGCTTATAATATTGCCTGTTCAAGGGTAGACTTTTGCAACGTACTCATGTGTGCAAAAGAAAAACTTGCACACTTGTAATAGTTAATTTTTATCTTTTTATAGAAGTACAATTACTGTTTGGTTATTATAAGGATGCCGCCCATGTCACTGAGTCTAAGCAGACATAAAAATCGAATGAAGGAATCACCACGTTAAACTGTTGCCCACTATGAGTCCAAATCCATTCAACATTAATTGGTGTAGATAGCACATCTCGTACTTCATCCCTAACAGCCCACCATTTTTCTAACTCCGTGTATCTTATTTTATATCTCCACTGACGCCCTTTTTTTCGTGAATCAAGCATGTGTACCCATCTAAATAAATTGAATAAGAGCGAAAAAAAACAGACAGTCACAACAATAAAAAGCGAACTTTTCTTCTTCCGTACCGGGAAAGTGACCTATACGTGCTATATTCACATGTCGGTTTTTTGAACTTCCTAGACGTGAACAGAGACATTCCAAGCATGAATTGTTCGTGATTTCTACATAAATGAACAAATGTATTTACAAAAACAGTAAATTTTATGCCCGTTTCCAGGGTTGCCCTGTTCTACCAGGGCACAACCCTGAACAAAAAACGCTGAGGGCAGATAGATAGAAAAAGTGCCGTACGTTACTAGAAATACATTTGATTCTTGTGTCGGTTTTACGCCAATTCGAAGGTGTGTAGTCAGGCAAAGAGCGAAAAGAATTGGCCTTGTATTGGTACCAAAATACCTGTTTAAAGAAGGTTCATAGCGTAGTGTGAATAGCTCTATGGGATACTACAAATATTTAGTGAACACGTGCTTAAAGTAGTACGGAATATCTTTTGTTGTAAGCAGACTGCACCAAACAATTATGAGGCGTAAAATCCTATAAGCCGGGGAAAATGGATCAACAGTTTTTTCACCTCTTCTTAAAAGACAGAAAAGTGTGGATTATAAATGAACGTACAACACGCTTGGGTGTTTGCTCCGGTGTCTTTTTTCTTCTACTTATCGTAGATGTCGAATGCTTCATGTAACAGCTTAGGCTTGGTACATTTAACCTACTTGTAGATATAATTGTAACCATTTTTTTTGTATGTCTGTTGATGTGCATCGCAGCTGGTGTTTAGTTTTTTGAATGTAATTTTTAGTTCACTCTTCCATTATAATAGAAATGTTCAACGTGATTCAAGTTCCACGGATTCAAACCGTAAATGCAGTCACGTGTAGAAATATTAAACATGTGAGAATTTAGAGTGTCTAAAGTTTGGTTTGTAAGGCACAGAATTTATAAAACCCTTCAAGGCACACTATTAAATTTGAGATCTTCTTCTTCTTGAGTATACCTAAAATTAACGTTACGGTATTTTCTGTTATTACAAGAAGTAATGGACAAAAAAAAATCCACACAAATGAGAAGTGACGGTTTTTTGTCGTTAGCTAACCCAACTTTCTCCAATTTATAAGTTTCATTCATACTTAGACCTACAGAGGCAAATAAATACTTATACACGGAGTAACTAATTCTCCATATCACCATACAAGCCACGTGATATGTGATTGTAAAATCGGCCAAAAAAATATCCGCGGAGATATATAGATGATTGTCAGTTGCTATTGTTAGGTGTACTACGACAACGCCAAGCATACAAGATTTTTCCTCATACATATACTTTATCTTTGGTTTTGCCTTACCGTAATCTGTTAAATCTAAACCCTACAATAAGTTTCTAAAGTTTAACACGTTTGTGAAGTTTGTGATTGTGTGTTTCGGAAAGTTTCTTTTTGGAGCGAGTCAAACCGTATTATAAAACACCATTTTTATATAATTTCAATAAAAAGGGGTTTCTACTACAGCTATTTTCGAAAAGAAATAATTTTCAGCGTAGTTGGTATGTTTAAAACTCTAGAAAAAAAACAAAATATATTGAGAAGTAAAACTAACAACCACCATTGTTCCCTGTTGATGTATATCAACACATAGCGCTACAATAAAGTAACCCGGTTTCTTTCATCCACTCAATTATTTATCAATAGACAGTGACGATCAAACGCGTGAGTACACCTACAATAAACTTGTAAAAAAAGCAGAAGTCTAATCACAACTATTTTTACTAATAGGGAGGGGACGGGATTGAGATCCGACACGATTTTCCGTTATTCGTTTTTTCGTATATTCTGAATATTTAACGTACTATGACGTATTGCAGCAGCTGTAATGTTTTGATGGGAGTGGTTTGTTTGTCTATCAAAGTTGTAAGAAAGTTCACTGGCACGTGTTTGATTGTTTTTGAGCTTCATGAAAAAATCTCGTAGAGCAAACTAGGTATGTTGCGCTTTATGAGGGGTGCATTGTTAGCCTTTAACCCAAAATCGATAGCCTACAATAAAAACCAAGACATTCATCTGAAACGGTTTTTAATGCGTCCACACTAAAAAGATCGAAAAAAAAAAAAGCTTGCTTTACAAATGAATTTAATACTACCGTTCACCCTACCAAGTAAGGATCTCGTTATTTTGATCCTGAAAACGGTAAACCTAGTTTACCCGGGTTAGGGTAAACCAATTGATCCGAATAGTTTGAAAACCATTTTCGAACTTTAGAAGGTCGTTCAACTAAAAATAAAAAAGGCAAGAAGGTTAGAATGCCAATAGAATAAAGACACGTGTCACGCGTCACAAAGATAGAATTAACTTTAAAAAAGCGTTAAAGTATATACTTAACACATTAGCTTAATGGCTTTAGTAGAACATTCATACCCTTACTGTAAAGCGTTATTGTTAAAATCTACGTTGGCGTTGTAGAATAAAAAATGAATAAAGAGATGAATACAAATAACCATAAATACTAATCTTTTACACTTACCGATTGTGACTGTAGGAAATAGCAAACCGCGGTTTTTGCCATTTTTTCCAATCAGATTAGTTCGGTGCACTAATCAATTGATCATCCACAGTGATCGATACCAGATCTGGCGTCGAAGCTGGTGGTGCTTACTGCGACGCCATACTTGGTACTGGGAAGGTTTCTTTGGTGGAGATAACTTGCCTTGCAAGCGTAGTCTCTTTCGAAGAGCCTTCCGTTTTGCGAAAATATTAGGATTCTTTTTGCGAATCTTGGGCGCTGAGCCCTCATCAAAGGATTCTAATATTCGCACTAACTGGTCTAGTAGCTCATTTGTTACTCTATCTCTGAGTTTATCAAGCTCAGATAAGCTGTTGCCAAGTGCCTGAAGTAGGCGGTAGACAAGAGCAAATATCAACTGTAGGCTAAAGATAAATAGCGTAACAAATAGCTGAAACGAAAATTCTGGAACAATGCCAAACAAATACATAATACGCTTTGCGTTTGATTATGTTTTTTAATATTAATTTTCGTCAATAAACAAGTTCAAAAGGCAGTTTCCATGGAAATAACTTGTGGATAATTATGGATAATGCACATTTCAAAACGCTCATACACCCCCTGTGCGTGTTCCCTAAGTGCATGAGAACCGTTTGGGCAATGTTTTGGTTCTCGAAATGAGCTACTAAACGAGTACTTCTATTTTTACCTTTCTTTTTATTTCAATTCATTTTTAGTTGCTCCACTGCATTACATGGTGTTAATGAAACGTTTGATACTTCCGTTCTACCATGTACAAAGGAAATTGAGTAGAAAATCAGTGAAAACAGTTGCAAAATAGAGCACGACGCTACAAACTCGTGAAACGAGAGGGTTTTTATCCCGTTTTTAGATTAAACAGATGTCGTTTCACATAGCGCCTCTTGAGAAAGTGCAACTACTTGCATCAACTTTCCATTACATATAATAAATTCCAGCTGTGAATAATTCCCGAGGCCGCACGTACTTGCCGTTGTGTCATCTCACAGACAACGTGACTTTACAAATAATTGGTTCTGAAGCTAAAAATGTCAAATTCCACCACAGAATACTAAAACTCGACGAAAGGTCGGATATGAGTTTCTGCGCGTATTGGATGATAGGCTGGTGTTTTTATCGCAATCGTGTAGCATTTATTACATTTTGTCTAAAAACTTCCTAACTAACGTGAGACGCATTTAAATCCTATCAATAAGCGGATGTGATGCGTTTAAAGGCGTTGAGAGGGATTATTGCCACTCATTTCCCGTACTGCCTGAAAAGCGTCGGTGGCTATTATAAACAAGGTCAGGAATAAAACTGGTCTACAGCAATCGATTTAGGAGACGTTGAGGAAAAGTCTTGACTCAATTCAACAACTTTCGTTAGGTTAATAGCAAGACTACTGAAATTGTATATCTAGTATTTAAAGAGAATCTAAAGCGTATTCTGTCTATTAAATGAAAAACCATCAGAACAAGGCTAAAATAACAAGACAAGCTTATGAGGTAGCTCTATATGCGTAAAAAAAAAAGATTGTACGGTTTAAACCATTTAAAAAATGTCAGCAGATTTGTCAGAATCAAAACGCACTCGTTTCTGTTTCTCCCGCTATAAACACCATAATTTAAGACTAGCGCTTTCATTCGAAACCGCTGATTTAAACAATACCGATAAAACCGCCTTCCGGACTCTTTCAACTATAACAACGCAAAAGAGGGTGTGATACGAGCGTTAAGAGAGCATTTGAAGCAGACTTTCCTTAAAAGACCATCCGGCTATCGCGTGGACCAAAAAACGTGGGAATTCTCCTCCTATAATTCTCCCCGCATTGTGTTTACCATTCCCAACAACATGAACACTACTCTGAACAATACTTTACTGATTGATGAAGATGGTGGGTTCCCCGACAAGTTATTCAGCCCAGAGTTGGCGTATACATCTATTCTAGTATTCATAGGCTCAAGTCTTTGCGCAGGAGCTGGTACGTAACACTGTTTTTGTAGTTGTTAACCTGTAACTTACTGTTAAAATAGGAGTTGGTGGCGGGTCGATTTATCTACCTCTATACCTTGTAGTACTTGGTTTAAATGCAAAATCGGCACCGGCGCTATCGCAGGTACGCAATAAACGTCGGTTCTTTTTCTCTTTTTTTACAAAAAAAAGTGTTCCTTTTGTTACGTCTTCTGAGTCTTGTTTAGGCTACTATCTTCGGTGTTGCGCTTGGAAGTTTCATGATAAATGTGTGGAGACGTCATCCAAACCAGAAACGTCCATTGATCAACTATAATCTTGTTCTACTGCTTGAACCAATGATACTTGCAGGTAACTTTTTTTGTCCCTATTTTTCATACGTCACGTGACATTTTTTTTCAAAGGCACAGTTATTGGAGTTTTCCTTAATACATCATTTCCTAACATTGTGACTATTGTGACGCTACTTCTTGTACTTCTATTCGCTTGTTACAAGACCTTCCGAAAAGTACGGTGACATAAGTTCAAAAAAACTGGGTTTAACAGATCACAGGCCTTCAGAGTCCGAAAGGAAGAACATAAGATTGCCAAGGCTGCTAAAAAAGTTGCCGAAAAAGAAAAAGAGTTGGAGGAAAATTATACAAAAGATTCTCCGGACGCTATCTCTAGTGCTGGGATTGGGTCTATCGTAACAATCGATATTGAACAACCTTCAACCAAAAATGAAGATCTGATTAAATGTCTTAAAAACGAGGCTAGACTCTTTCCTTGGGAAAAGTATATTGTCCTAGGCGTAATGGTATTAGGACTCTTTGTTTTACGTACACTTGCTGGAGGTAAATCAGGCACGTGGTTTTATTTTAAGCTGTGGTTTCTGACTTTAGATTTTTTTAAATAGAATCTGCAATTGGTATAAAATGCAATTCTCCTTTGTTTTGGACGCTTCTTCTTGGACTTTTCGTGTACCTTTCATGCGTTAGTGCAGGTGTTGGCGTATGGCTTAACAAGAACTACGCCGCTAAAAAAAAGATGAACTTTCCCTTCGTTGTACGCTGTTCGAAAAAGAATTCTTTTGCGCTTTTTGTTTGAAGAACTGTTTTCTGAGGTCGATCTCTTATCAGTTTACTAATAGAAAGGTGATATTAAATGGGCCTATAAAAAGGTGATAATTTTAGCACTTTTAGCGACAACAGGCGGTATAGTTGCTGGGTTTGTTGGTAAGTCAAATAATTTGGGTGTTTTCTTGTTTTTTTCTACTTTTTTTGGTAGCGCTTCTAATATGTTTAGGTATTGGTGGTGGTATGATCCAAGCACCGCTTATGCTTGAACTAGGTATATTACCTCAAGTCGTATCAGCAACATCAGTGTTCATGGTGGTACGTCACAAGAAACAAAGATAAAGAAAAAAAAGTGTCTTACTATGATTTAGCTGTTTACGTCTTCAGCTACTATTCTTCAATTTGTCATACTTGGAAAGTTGCCATTAGACTTTGGAGCTTGGTACATGTGCGTAGGTATGTGTGGCGCGATTATTGGTCACCTGACATTGGGACATTTTGTGAAAAAATACAAAAAGCAATCTATTGTTGGTACGTTTAGTTTTGTTTTTTTTTGTTGAAATTTGCTATGCTTCTAACAGTTTTGGTTTTAGTTTTCTTATTGGGCGCTATTATTATACTTGGTGTATGTGGTTTGATTTATGTGACTACACAAAAGGCGATTGACAAGGAGATCAACTTTAAATTTTCAAGTGTATGCGACTGACAAACAAAAGAAACTGCAAAAAAAAAAACCTTCCACTTTGTAAATAAAGATACAAACTGTACTTCTATCTACTCTCAACTTCTTCGCGTACATACCTTCAAGAATACAAAGGGAGCTAGGTCTTATTAAAGGGGCTACAGTCAAAACGTTACAGGTCATCCAAAGGGTTACTAACATATCTACGGCAAACGCAATGTACAATTCTCAAACTGTAGAATAAAACGTTTCACTTTGGTATTTGTTTAAAAACACAAGGGAAAATGTAGTATTGATTAGCGAGCATGGTGTTTGCGCAAATGGATAGTAGATCTCTATTTCAAAATTTTGTACTTCAAGACCTTGGCTACAACTCACAACGCTTTCTTGCAGGTTTTGGCTTGCGATAAATTTTATCTACCTACAGCATAATGAAAAGTGTACTAACAAGAGCTGCGGATTCTACACATGAATTTACTATATAATGGGTCATCTGAACAGATGCAAACAATTTTAATAAAGGCCATAGAGCAATAGAGCTTATTACTTGTCAGTTGAAAATACTTGCAAGCAGTTAGTGAAAAAAAATCACGTGATTTTGTGCGTTCCAATTGGCTTGGCTTGTCATTGATGCCCACTTCTTTTTTTCAACAGTCACCTGCCATTCAGAGCTATGACAACCCACAGGCGTAATTCACAAGTAACTTCAGCTAAAAGATATTCGCGAACTTGGTTTTTTTTTTTTGTTGCTAACAATGAGCATGTTCCAGGACTAAGATATACAAAGCAGCTGCTTCAAGTATGATTGCTAATCACAGCATTTTTTGAACTTGGGGTTTTGATTGAAACAAAGTTGTTTCGCGAATTTAAAATCACATGTTGGGTAATCCGTTAGCTAAGTAAATCACGGGAAAATTTTATAGTCCTTTTTTGAACAAAAGACACGTGGGTAACGCCACCCAAAAAATACATCCTCAAATAGTTAGCTTTCTACCGACTTGAGCGTAGGTAGATTTATCCGTTCACCTGAAATTTCACGTGAAAAATTTTATTTGCACCAGTTCACCACCAGTTCACCGGGCAAACAATTCATCAAGCAAGTATTAATCTCAATCATTGCAAGCATCACAACACTAGAACAACAACAACTAAAAACCAAATGTCTAAGGCATCGAAACCAACAAAGGAAGCAAATCTAGACGATTGGAAAAAAGCTCAGGCAAAAATTTTGGAAGCTATGCCAGACGAACCTACGGAAGATAAGAGGCATCCTGCTGAATTCACCCTTCCGTTGGACGATGACAATATTAGACAATTATTGGTGGCATGTTCACAAGACGTTTACCACTTCGAAGAGTTGGGCAAGTTTAAGGATCATTTGAAGAGACTAGAACAACAGAAGCAGGATAAAAAAAGTGGCAACCTTATTCAATACGGATTATACCAGGTCCTAAAGGGCAAGTACAAGAACAAGAAGATACTTGCTCTCAGAGGAACGAAGACGCTACTTGGTGAGTTTTTTTCTGATTTTTTGGCTAAATAAGATATACTCAAGTACTTTGTAGATGTTTTACAAGATTTTTCTCTGGTGGTCTCGGGAACTACAATCAGAAAGGCTAAACAAAACGCAATAGATGTAGCTACGGAATTGAAACCTGACTTTATTACAGGTACACAAAAACAAAAAAAAACAAAACAAAAAAAAAAACTTAACTCTTTGGTTTTCCTTAAGGTCACTCACTTGGCGGAGCACTTGCTGAAATGGCAGCTTCTGAAATACCACTCCCTGGCGCTTCATTTAATTCACCAGGAGTATATTCTTGGAAACCCAAGTTTAATCTGTGCGGTGAAAGCAAAAAGTATGCTGACATACAATATGAAGTACATTTGACAAAAGGTGACCTTTTTTCGATGATTGGTGCCTGCCGTTATCCTAAAAATGGGCACATTGCAGAGCCAAAATGGGCCAAAGCTGTTGCGATACCTAATGGAACTAAGGAAGAACAAAAGAAGCATGCTGTCAAGGCCTGTGTTGCTAGAATTGGAGCACTCAAGTAAGCATTGCAATGCTCTTGGTATTAGAATAGATAAGAAAACGAGAAGAAATTATTTGTCAACAAAATAAACAAAATAATTTTTTTTCTTTATTGTCCTAAAAGCTTATATTACCGATTGTTCGATTCTTCTGTTCTTTGTCTTATGCAACTTGAAGAACCATGAAAACACTCAGCACGTCATCGAATCGCATCTTTTGATATACAACAAGCTGTAGCTTTGACTACAAACAAAGCAAAATCTGCAGCGCAGAACAAGCTGTAAGAGACTTATTACCCTATTAGCTCGTTTGTTTATACTGGTAGACAACTATGCGATACGCTAAAACAATACTAGTTCCTCAAGAACGTAGTATGAATCGATTCTCTCCAAGTAAAGTAAATCTTATCTTATTCCGTCTTTGTGAAATTTCGTTGCTTTTCAATACCACAAGTAAATTCTTTGCTCTATGTCGTCACTTAAATACACTACTTCTTACAATTATCAGTAGAGATGCATAGTAGATGTGCCCCAACTTCCCAGCGTGGCATACCTGAGTTTATACTTCGACAGGAAACTAATTACCTCGGGATGCCAATTGCAATTGTAATAATACTTCGTAAACCTTGCAAAAGCATACAATCGCATTCATGCGTTGGGAAAAATCATACTTCGTTGCACACCTGCAATGAAGAGGCAGAGGCTTCTTCGTAACATAGGCGCTCTATCTGGTGCTACAGCTCCAGTAGAGCCCAATACACTATGGGGCACGCTACGCTACCACCTCTTTTTGTTAATTTTCTACAAATCCGAAAAATGCTACACATTTTGAAGCGACATTCATCTTCGTTTTTATGTCCTCAGCATCTTATGATGCACAGATGCCGCTTGTGGTAAGTTAGATACTTTCAACTCCTAAATTACTGCAAACTTTCAACAAAAGTCAAGAGTGGTTCTCTGAGAGATCAGAATCCTTACCATCTACACGAGATGTCAATTAACGTGATACTGAAGCTTATTGGAAGTATTGAAGTCGATGGCGGGAGAAAAGAGTTCTTACCAACACTCAAACAACATCAAGTCGAAAAGTTGCTAAACAGCATCAATGCTTCTCTATACTTGTTCTGGCTTCCTGCCCAAGGTGCTGATCATTTTATACTATCAATCTCCCATAGAGGGTCTGTAATAGATCACAAGCAGATACCAATAACAGAGATTAACAAGAGAGACAATATGCGGTCAAGAATCGGCACTGCACGTGAGTATCGGTTCGAATTTCATAAACGAGTCTTTGATACCTCACAGCGGTTTTATGCTATAAGTGTAAACAACAAGCCTCCCTCAATGAAACGTAAACACAACGGAAGTGGATGGACTGTCGAAGAAAACGTAATGCACCTTAAATGGAACCAGGCAAGGCTTGTATTCTTGTCTCACCTGAAGGGTGGTATTTTCAGTTGGCTGCCAATGGAGATTATCGTCATGATATTTGAATGTATTGTGATATGCCATGTAGCTGCGCTTGGTACCCATAACATTGATATGCTCATTGCCTCAATGCTAGCCCAACGCTTAGAGATGAATTCGATCACGTGTTTGTACCTGAAAAAAGTCCACTTTTATCGAGGCGTCTTTGAAACGCTTATGGAAGGTCTAGAGAAGAATAGCTCGCTTGAACAATTTAGTCCAACGATGTCTTCACGCAAGTCACCATGGTAAGCTTACTACCATTAAGGAACCATTCTAATAGTGTTTTTAGGCGTGTTCAGAAAAGTGTGCTTCCAGCTTTACAGCATATTGACAGCCTAACAGCGCTACAACTTGAATACTCAGAGGAACTAATTACTCTCCTTGCCAATCCAAAGATCGTTTTCCCGAATTTGCGTATCCTCATCTTGAACTACAGTACTGTTCCTGATGAATATCTTGACCTTGTAAAGGATATTTGCAGGCTTAGAGAAGGCATATTGGTTCGGTTTATGACGGGATACAGTACAGGAGCTGTGTACAAATTTTTGGTATCCAAAAATTTAATGTCGGATCGTTTTGCATAAACCACGTGTAAGCTTAATCTTTTGCATCGGTATTTTAGTTAATAAATGTAGTAAATTACAGCGCTTCTCTTCTTAATACGTAGTACAGGCTAATCATCCTGTTTAACGTGCGAAAAAAATGAGGAAGAGTTTGTTTTCATGACTTGCACGAATATTCGCTTAGTCCGCCAAGTACAGCCAACTCTTTTGCCGTAGCCTTTGTTCTTCACAACTTTGTTGTTTTGCAGGTTTTTTATTACGTTCGAATAATACAAGGATTCAAAGTATCTGAGAACCCATCACACATTCATGTTTTTAGGTTAGAAAAACTAAGTTGTTAATGAACCAAGGAACGTATCTCATGCTACTTTCACTATAGGACAATGCGTTTATAAAGCAACTGTTTGTACATACATTAGTAGTACACAAGATAGAAAGCTTTTTGAAGGAGAAAACAGTTTGTCATAAAAAAAGGTCACGTGATTTCTACTAATCGGGAGCCTGTGAAAAGTAGCTTAGCGGAAAATGAAAATAGCGCAATTTTGGCGCACAAAACAAGCAAGTCTTCGCAGAAAAAGTAAAAAATGACCGATTATGACACAACACACCTTATATTCTCTCGAATAAAGTCTTTACTAGTACTATGCAGAGCTGGTAACCTCAATAAAGCTTTATTTTTTGTAATTTAATTTAAAAATAGCTTGTGTGTGTAAAGAATGGAGTGTGGTAGCGTCAGATGACATTTTTTGGCAAACTATATTAAAAACCACAAGTTCGTCGTTTAATGAACGTTTTGGTATTACCGCTCGTGTCAGTACATCTATACAAGTACTATTACCTCATTATAGCTTAGAATTTTTGCAAATTGGAGTATACGCCTATATACTTCGCAAACGACTTTAATTCTCGCTTTCGGAGCCATGACGTCACACGCCAAGTTGAAAAAACAGGATATCACAGAACACCGTTACATGTATTGGGTAGCAAGTCCCTACAGATATCATCAAGAGTGTTAGGTGCTATAAACACTATTTTTTACTGTTTTTAACCGTTTCTGTAAGCCAATCAACGCGTTTTAAACTGCTACTTCGCTGTCCATACTGCACTTATCAGTGACGCTTGTACAGTCCTTGGAGCGCTATTAACAGATAATGCAGCAAAGCCTAAAGGTACGGATCTACGCTTTTTGGGTCGTTTAATAATTAAAACACTAACAGAAGGCGCCTCGAAGCTGCCGTCAGTGTATAAGAAACGGATTCTTGAGTTAAAAGACGTTGGTTATGATTTCAAAAAACCAATGTTCCGTTGTGATCCTACATCTACGCCTTTAGCGTGGTGTTTGAAGAATGAGAAGTATATGTGGTTCAGATTCCTTATTAAAAAGTGTGACCTTGATCCTCTTCAAGCTCGATTGGATTTATTCTGTAGTTCACCTACGGCATCTAATGATGGTGTGAAGATAAGAAATTTCATTGTTAGGTGTCTTAACGAGCGAGGTTGCAAGAACGAACTTGAAAATATTTTTTTAAGCGCATCCAAATTTGGGAATTTAGATCTGTTGAAGTACATCAAGGAACGTCTTGATATACATGTTGATATACTCACGAACGCGGCCTTGATGATGGTACAACAGGTTGTTACATTATTGGATGGAAGACCATTCTATTTAGAGGATTATTGCTACTTTAGTCAAAATTCTATTTCTACTTTAAAATACCTTTTCAAAAACGGGGCAAGTTTTAATAAACTTGATAAATATGGTTTATCTGCAAGATCATGGGTTAATATTATATCTTCCTCTATTAAGCCTATATCAGATAATATTAAAACAATTGTACGTATATATATTGAAACGAATAGTTCAACGTTAGATTATACTGATTTAATTGGATTTTAGAGTCAGTTTGTTCTTTCAAATAGTAAAGATATTCCAGGTTCAAGTGTCATGTGTCAAATGTGTCATGAAATTCATCCTCCTGGGAAACATGAGTGTGTTACTTATTATACACTTGAAGATACAGATAATGAAACAAGGGCTTTTAGAGCAAAGTATTATGAATTTCGTTTGTGGCCGGATAAAACTTTTGGATTTGAAGAAAATACTTATGTTGAGACATCCCGACATAGTTTTAGGAGTTTATCTCCTTATTCAGGTACTTACAAATTGGAACGTAATATTGGGGATGAGCCTTGTAGTATTGTGTTCGATTTTGATGATAAAAAAGGGTGTTGGGTTTCAGACACGTTCTTTAAAACTGGTAAACCGCACACCGTTTCTAGCACGAGTATTGTTTTATTGCCTGAAACGCACGTGTTTTCGCGTTTAGAAGATGTATCAGAGGTTAAATCTGCGAGGCCAGGCTACTACACTCATCCAATCGGAAGATTTTGAGAATAGACAATAAACTGTCAGCACACCAGACTAAAGAGTAGATATTTATTTGAGCTGCCATAAAAAATAAAATGTTTGACATTTTTTTTGCTCTTCATTTTCTTAACAATGTCAATTTACGTCCAGCTATTAGGTTTAACAAATACGTTCGGTAATGAATCAATACATTCTTTTGAGATATTGATACATCCAGTCATATTTAGGTATACAACTGACTTCAAATGCTTGATACCCTCATCAGTTATATTACAATAGCATAATGTAACTTTACGAACATGGCCCAGTGCTTTCAACCCATCATCTGTAATATTTGTGTTTGAAAGATTAACTTCTGTAGCAGACTTAAGATGTTTAATCCCTTCGTCTGTTATGTTTGTAATACTCAAATCAACAACTTTTGCACCTGCCAAATACTTAATACCCTCATCTTTTATATTTCGACATTTCATCAAATAAACTTCATTTATACCAGAGAGATGTTTGAGAGCTTTATCTGTAATGTTTGTACAAGACAAATCAATTTTAGTTAAAATGTTTCCATTTCCTTTTATGAACGCCTCTACACCAACATCTGTCACTTTTGTACCAGTCAAATTAATCTCATGAACACCTTTAAGATATGATATACCCTTATCTGTTATTCTTAAACAATAACAAGCAATTATAGAGTGAGTACCACTTAACCCTTTTAAGCCATCATCATTGATATTTGAATGGCTTACATCTACATTATGTACACCGCTGAGGTGTGCGTAACCTTCACCAGTGATGAGGGGACAATCATAGATATCTACAGTATGTCCCAGCAATTGCTTTAAGTCCTTCGTTTGTTATATTGTTACACTCCCAAAGCGCTATAGTATGCGCTCTCGCTAAAGACTTTAGACCTTTATCTGATACACAACTGTTAAGTTCAATATGTATATTCTGTATGCCCTCTAGTGCTTTCAAGTGTTTATCTGTTAGAATAAAGTCATATGTACCAAAAATAACCTTTGTATTGTTTAGATGTAATAGTGGGCTGTCACAAATAAGTTCAAAGCCTTCTTGTGATGCTATACGAATACACCCATAGCCCACATGATAATGTATGATGTTTGAGAGTGTCCAACACGTTTGCGCTGCAGCGAACTTTGTATTGTTCAAAAACGATAAAATATGCCCTAAAATCTCTGCTGGCAAGTCTATTAACGCAATATCAGCTAGAACTCTTATAAAACAACATTAGTTCAAAAAAGGTACGAAATAACATCAACAACATACGTGGCTTGCATGGTAGACAAAGAACGAAGCAACATTTTGTTTCGTTAAGTCAATAAGTTCGATTCCTTAACAGGATCACATTTTATGTGAAAGAAACGGTTACAGGAAGGTAAAGAAGTGAACTTGGACAAAAGTCAACCATCATTGCAACGCAGAATGTGACTGTTACACGTCACTGCGACATTGATTATTAGCTTTCACTTCATACACAAAATAACTCTAAACAATATTACCATGATGGACACGATTGAAGTTAAGCATTCTGATTTTTTTTTTACAGTGGTTTTTGGTATTTTTTTTTTGTTGGGCTACTAATAATACTATGGTACAGTTTAGTTCTTTTTCTATTCCCTTTAAGATAACCCTTTTGTTTTGTCAGCCTATCAATAACTTACTCAAGTGCATTTCAGCATACTTGACAAAGCAGTCACCATCAGAAAGAATTATCTTGTTAAACTCCTTGATAGAACGCGTCGAGTGTAGATGTTCAAAAACGAAATTCACAATATAAAACCTCAAGTGAGTCGCATTATATAAGTTAGCTAGCTCCCAGATATGAGTAGCATTGTTCTTATCAATAAAATTTCGTAAAAAATACGAGCAATAGTGAGCAAGAGCATTCACATTGAACTTATCTAAAAAAAAAAACCAATCAGCAAAGAATTAAAAAAAAAGTGATCAAGCAGGTGCGTTAGCGTATCAATTTATGCATACCTGCGAGCACCAACATATCCTCGGCATCTTGCATTGTACTGAGGTTTATTTTTTTGGTGTATAAAAACTCAAGGAGTCTTATAAACAGTTTTCGTGGTACGTCATTTATCGGTATCGTAGTCATTGAACTCTCCTTCATACCATTCATCAATAACGTCTTGAAGTATGTACAACGAGATGTTAACATGAATTTAGAAGCGTGTACAGGCGCATCACATCCCTCCACTGTACATGGAAGACAGTAAGTAAGCGATCAAGAAAAAAACTTGAAAAAAAAAACCAAACAGTAAGTTTGGGCGTACATATAAATTTGACATCTGAAACGGTTTCATCATTGACACCTTCTGAAAACTCAAGAGAGGGCTCAACTGGTTTATAATACAGATTCTGTGAATCGAGAGGAATGTTCCGCGTCAAAACACGGATACTCTCAATCGCTGCAGCATAGTCTGCCTCCTCACGTAGACCAGCGAGTAAGTCTTTCAAGTAACCCTTAGAAACGAAGCTGTGTACCGCTATAGATAAAAAAAACATTAGCTTTTTAAAGCACGTGGGGTATACAGGCACACAAATCAAAAACAAAAAAAAACGTACGGAATTCGGCATAACGATCTTTGAAAAGGCATGGAGCTAGTACACTTGTTTCACGGCGGAATACTGTTCTATCTGTGTTTTGCTTAGCACCAAGAAGATCATGAACTATGAGGATGTTAGAATAAGGTGATATCAGTGTATTCCAAGTGGGATTGTCATAGTCATTGTCATTGGTACCAAATTTTCGAAAATTCGTGAGTATAAGGTCTAGGCATCCCTCTGTAGCTTCTTCCCTTGGTGCTTTTAAAATTTTGGTTCCCATGGCATATATTGAGTTTATCAGGGAATCTATAATTCAAAAATGAGATTAAACAAAAAGTAAATAGGAAGACGAACGTGTTGTGGCTCGTTTTATACGTGTTCCAAGCTGTTCAGTAAAGAGCTCTAAAATCGCCTTTACTGCAAATGAGCACACAAGTTGTTGGCTGCCATTTGCAAGGACAATATTTAGTAAAGGTCTTAAAGCCCGAGCCTTGATAAGAGCATCACGAGAGCTCGCTAGCTTAGAAGTAAGTATTTTGTAATTATTTTACAAACGCTGACATTACCTTTCTTTGTCATGTAAAAGAAAACACTCGACAGATATCTAGTCTATGTAGACATGTAAGAATGATAAATATACACTATCAACTTACAATGCTAGAATCAACCTTGTGATACCTCTGTGCAATTCTACACAATAGCTGCAGGTTTTTATCTGTAGCTATCCTATCCTTGTTTTTGTCTGAAAACAACCGGATAAGCACATTCAACTATGACACAATTGCAAGCGTACCATTCTTACTGAGGTTCCTTAAAGCGCCGGCGCAATGTTTAAGCACTTCGGTATTATCACTATGTTCGTCCATCAACCTCATAATATCTAAACAAAAACGGTTAAAATTTCAATTTCAAAAAAAAAAAAAAAAAAGGACAAATGCCAAGGACAACAAAAAGAAAAAAAAACCAAGAACTAACCAGGGATACATGTGCCAATAAGGAGCTGTTGTGTAGCTAAGAGATATCCAATTAGTATGTCAAAAAAGTGGAAAAATTAGAAGTCTTGTAGGTACGTACTTGAACGGGCTAGGTTTCTTATAGTCGCAACAGCACGCTTTTGAGCGTTTGCATATGATTTCTCTGCATTTAGAGCTTTTAAAACAATACTAAACCCATTGGCTGCAGCTATTGTCTGACCAATCTCATCTGTACAAAAAAAAAACATTTAGTTTTTACCCAAGTGAAAAAAACGCATTTAACGTACCATGAGCTGCAAGGTTCTGCAAAACACCACATGTGCTCTCAACAACTTTAGCCTCTTCATAGTGCCTGTCAAGTACACCAAGTAATATATCGACGCCAGAGTTATTCGCTACGGTGAGTTTATTGTCATCTAATACAAAAGAAATAAGAAACCAAATATTGTAAAAAAAAGCTTGTTGGGGTGTTACCAGAATGCAAAATAATATTTTGTAGTGCACCACAACAATGAAGTACAGCCTCAGCATTGACTGTATCGCCTTTAGAAAGTTCTTTTAAACATTTTAGAAGCGTTCCGATACACTCAGACCTTCCAAGAGCGACACGAAGCTCCGCTGTAATACAAAAGTAAGTCAAACAAAAAAAAAAAAGAAGGTGTCATCAATACGCACAATCATAAGCCATATGTTTCAAAATACCACTACAACCCGCTGTGTATTCAACATTATTTGGATACGTGCTAAGAAGACTCATGGCAATTCTACCACCGCCACATTTGTGAACAACTCTGACGTGGCCAATAATGCATATTTCGAATATTACTGTTATACCACCCTTCTTAACACGTGTGCAATCGCTTGTGGTAATGGATGATATTATTTCAGGCAGTATAACATCCACACAATCTTCATTTATCTGTGCAGAACAAAGACGAACGAGAGTTCTGCAAACTTCAAAAATTTGAAGAAGATTGTCGACTCGAGGAGTACCAGCTGCAGTAAACTCCTTTATTTTTTCTATTAATGCGTCCCATAACTATAAGGTATCATATTAATACAAAAAAACAGAGGTAAAAAGCGGGAAAACTACAAAAAAAAATTCAAATGAAAAAAAAAAAGCAAAAAAAACGTTTCCAAAAAGAAATTAAAAACGATCAAATCAAGGCAGTTATATTTACTTTTTTGCTCAAAGTGTGTTTGTTTTTTGATTGAAAGGGGAAAAAAAAAAACCCAAACGTTTTTTCTCGTTAGCGTGTGCGTACCTCTTTAGAAGGAGGTTCCATATCGCGAGAATCGATACTTGTGAAGTGTTGCAAGAAGTCCCATCGTTCTTCTTGTATATTCTTTAATAATTGAGGTTTTGTGCAACAGATTGCGTCTGCCTCGTTTTGAGAATCATTAGGACCTCTTAACAGTCTTCCATAGAATGGTGGCACTACAAGGAGAATCAACAGAGGTTGTCAAAATAGAAAGACATGTTAAACAAGGCTATCAAAGGCAAGAAAAAGTTTTGGCGCCTATTTATGGCAAGATTATACAGTATGCGTTGCGTACTTGGTGAATCCCTTGGTGTTTGCGATTCTTGAGATAGAAAGGGCCCGTTTTGTACAGGCTTGTCCTTCACACCAGAACTTGCTGCTCGCGATTTTTTTCGCGGCGTCAAGCATTCCTACTCAATTTTTAGCTCAAATAGCCGTTTTTTTTTTTCCCGTTTCATGGTAAAAGATAGGATCAATATCAAAATTAACGTATATAACGCTAAAGCGCGGTATGATAAAAGCAATACGTGCCACAGTCGGTGGATCCTCGCGTTTACGCTTGCGCTGGCGAGTTGCGAGGAACGGACGTGGTATTGAAGGTGTTTTATCCATGTTTCAGTAGCATCTGTTCACCAGTCATAATTTTGTAAATTCTGGGTACCTGACTTGACTGGCTAATCGCAGACTTCGTTGAAAGTAAACGACAGGCATACACACGTGCATACGTACCTATCGCAGTCACCAGTTCTGCATGATTGGCCATTGACTTAACTTGTTTTATAACAGCTTTTTTCCCATCAGTTAATAGCGGCTCCTGAGCGTATATTACCCTCCATGGGCAACAAGACTACTTTATCGAGACAAGAGCAGGCTGCCTTTAAAAAAACTTACAGCTGTACACAATTTGAATAAACGTTGTTGAATGCACCTTAGTGCATAATTTAACGCGAAATCTACCCTTTTGTAGTTTTCTTGCTTTTTTTATGCTAATTTGCATCTTAGTACCGCGAGGGAAGTTTAAATCGATGGTAAAAGCGTTTAAACGAGAAGCAAAACAAAATAAGGGCAAGATTACCCGAGAACAATTTTTAAACACCTATGCACGTCATGGTATCATGGATATTGAACTGGGTAATCAAGTATTCGATTCATTTGATAGAGACAAAAACGGGTACAAATCTTTTTTATGTATTCATTCGTCGTGAAACCTCTCCTATTCGTAGATTGAGCGTCGTAGACTCAAACGCCGGTTTTTCAATAACTACCAACTTTAAACCGTTTTACTCACAACTCTATAGACTTTTAGATATTCGAGAGTACTTATCACTTATGGGAGTTGCATATGGCGGTACTTTAGAGCAAAAATTAAAAGGTGTGAAAATAATTGCCAAAAGCCATTTTAAATACTTGCCACATACTAATTTTCCAATCAACAGCTTCTTTCGAAGTGTTTGATAAAGATGGTGATGGAGAATTGAGCAAAGACGAAATCCGTGATATCATAGTGATTATAATCAAACAAATTGAGAGAACAAGGCTAAGAGAGGGTTCATCCAACCCTTACATTACTGGAGAGACGCCAGTACGTACATCTAACAAATTTATGGACGCAACACGTTAGGATGTTAATGCATGTCCTATTATGGAATTATGACTTAATTATATTGCACGTGTAGGTTACAATCGACAAAGACGGACAAGCTAAAATTGAAAAGATGTTGAACGAAGTTTTTGATGTTGTTGACACAGATGGTAGTGGTACAATAGATGAGGATGAGTTCATAACCGGGTTCAAAAAACATGGAGGTATGTCACTTACACTCGCAGTTTAAATTTAGAAATGAACGACTGACACACTTGGATAGACGTATGTGAATTTTTTAATCAGTTTTAACCAACAACGCCTACTCCCCCAAACCCACACACTGTTTTCATCAAGATGTGAACTATTGTATTTGTAATATAGATTCAATAAATACATTGTTTCGAACCAAAAGGTCTCAACTGTTTACTAGTGTGTCACTCAGTTTTGTTTATTATTTATTGACATTGACTTTGTTAGAGTTATGCTGTAACCAAGTTGAGTATTTCTTTTGAAACAAGGTTAACCTTGGTATTGGCGTTTGTTGAGTATGTTTTCAGTTGCGATTCAAAAGTCTGTGCTACACCACCACGAATGGCTTTTTGACCATGAAGCAGTGTTCCAACTGCCACAAGGCAATTGTATAATATATCAGCATTCTGAGTATCGCTAGCAACTTGTCTCATTACCTGAAAAAGTTGATGGTTAATATCCAATTTTCTCATCTTAAACAATCTTGACAACAGAAAATAGACGTACAGTAAAGCTCGATGATATAAACCTAACTGAGATACTATTATTGTTCATCTTTGACAACATTATAGCCATACTACGCCAAAATATTAGTCTGTTATGAGGTTTGTAATCAAAAAAAAAAACAAACTTTGGTACAAGCCAAAATATGTGAACGTACTTTATCATACAAGTACTGAGCTGCGATAAAAGAGATCTTTTAGATTTTTCATTAGTGCAAAACATGCCAATTACAGCCTACATAACAACAACATTTTAGCAAAAAATAGTGAACAGTGCACGTGAGCAGTACTTTATCAATTGTCACTTCAATCAGTTTTCTAGATCCTTCAAAAGCAAGGGCGTTTGTCATAACTCTCAGTTTTAGAAGTTTTATAGGAAGTGAGTCATCTTTGAACTTGAGAAGAGCAGCAATCAAAGAATCTTTTTCATCGTTAAACTTTAGGCTACAAAGAATTTTGTTCGCTGTTTTGTTTACAAGAGCAGCACGAACCAAGTCCAGAGCTTTTTTTGAAATAAGTTTTAGAAACCACAGTATATTTAGGAAGGTACCAGGAAACATTTTGTTTTGTGGCCAACTAGATATAATTTTTTGTAGAGGTTGAAGCATTGACATATTTACCGAATCATCAGACTCAATTGCTTTGACCAGTGCTTTCAATCCATTAAGTTCATCTTGAGATAACCTGAGTGCTGTATCTACCTAATACAATACATAAATTTAAAACCAAAAGATGGAAGGAATCAAGTACTTGTCCTTGGAATTGTACTAGCTTTGACATTATCGCTTGAAACTTTGTTGCTTTTTGTACAACATACTCCTTCTATGACCGATTAGATTTTGTTCAAGACAAACAAAGTGAATGTTAAATTTGGCAGCGAAGGATCTACGCACAACAGGAAAGTGACGGGGATTTGAGGCACTAGGACCATCTGTACCACAAGTCATAATAGATCCACCAGCTGTAAAGGAATATTACTATACAAATTGGCACAAAACTGACGTACTAGAAAATTGCCATGAAGTAATATCATGCGCTACAATAACCCTTTAGTAATCCCATAATAACACAAAGGTGCGCTTACCTTGATTCAACCCGCCAGTACCAGCAGTGAATCCAACAAAGGCTTCTTTAGCACCAACACAAGCAGAGACATCAACCTAAGAATTGTTTTTGAATAAAGAGTTAAACATTTTCGGATTGTGTTGTACCTTAGCATGAACCACCAGTTTTTCGTTAAGGAATACTTGTAATACACCTCCTCCTGAAGATATTATTCTAACATTATGTAGTGCACCTCCATTAAGCTTTGGAATATCGCCACTGCAACCCAAAGAAAATTTATGATGTGAAGAATTAGGCTTATCTCTTCGTGTATGTATACTAACAAATAAAGTCTGTTAAAATAATTTCTAGTTGAGCCTTGCATTACCTAATATGATTGCCACTAGGATCCTGGCAACGGTCCCATGTTTCGTATGTATCAAATTCAACAGCGACACTAGCACATATTATTAGCAGAACGTCACTTCTAGAATGTCCTTTACCTGTGTGGGATACCACCATATCCCATATCGCAACCACCACGACCTATTGCTCGAGCTGATTCATTTTGTATGACCTAATAACAGCCATACATTAGCAACAAACACTTGAATAAAAAAGGGGAATTCAAAAAAGTACAAAAGCAAATCCATCAGCGCCACTACCAGATATTTGTGCTGAAAAACAAACTACAAATGGATCTGCGATATTAACAGCACTGCTTGACCAAGCAGCACCAACTTTATCATTCGCAGCTGGTGTTAATCTCAGTCTATCACCTACATGCATCTATTAAACTTGAGCCTAACATCACTTCCCATACCAACAACGCGAGCATCACCAACACACGTAATTGAAGCGCTACTAAAAGAAGATACTTTGAAGACTTCTTTCGCTTGTTCCAGCTCTAAAGAAAATAAAATTAATCACGTGATGCTTGTCCCTTTCACTCTCTAGCCAGAAACGCACTTAGTTTTGCAATCTTTTCTATAGCTTCCCCCATCTCTCCGCGCTGTTTTCTCCATGCTTCTGAACCAGAAACTCTTCCACCATAAGCACCTTGGTTCAAATGTGCATTTGCATTCGCTAATTCTTCCAACTCAGCCAAACGCCTTGATGCCACAAACTGGCTTCGTGATTGTGGCATGTTTGCAAGATAAAATTGGTTGATTTGGGCAAGAGTATGTGTCAACCACTCCTCTGAAACCTCAAGGAAAAAATGAGCAATTTCAAGAAACTAAAGAAAAAGGTACAAGATTTCTTCTTGACATCATTTCTGGAGCGCCATAGTTAGATACATATCTTCTTGTAACATCAACCACTTCTTCAGCTATACAATAATGCTATTTGAGGTGAATTATCATTGAAAATGATGCGTACAGGAAAACGCCAATACATAATTAAGTTTTTTTTTCCATCCCTTGTCATACAACAAGGCACAATCGTAACTTGCTTCACAAGAGTCACAGTGAATCCACCTCTTTTGATCAGTACTATAAACTTCTGTCCAGACATGATCAGACCAATCCCTAACATATCGAGCATCATAACCAAGTGCACGACAGCATAGCGTGAAGCTAAAAGAAAAAATGTTAACTCAGATTTTGCCAAAAAGCAGCCTACCAATTGGCATACTCGCCACATCGTCCTTTTCGCGTCTGAAGCAGTTTCCCAGCTGTTCAAGTATAAGCCAAAAGGGTAGACTTTGATTCCATGTTTTAAAATAAAATCACGTGCGGTTGTTATAACGAGGGAAGCGAGTGACAGTTGGACACAATGTACATTTGTATATTTCAACTCTACCAGCACCATGTTTCATGTCATCAGGTGTTGGTTGACCCATACCTAGTTGGTTTGTCTTGCCCTTTAATAACATACTCAGTAATCCACAATAAAGACATGAGGATATTAGTCATTAGG
Source organism: Trichosphaerium sp. ATCC 40318 (assembly GCA_038496445.1). Taxonomy (NCBI): domain Eukaryota; phylum Discosea; class Flabellinia; family Trichosidae; genus Trichosphaerium; species Trichosphaerium sp. ATCC 40318. Next base: position 111,330 of record JALMLS010000183.1, read on the forward strand.
TACCTGACAAAAGTGGCAAGGAGGGGCGTTGACCTTTGTTTCAGAAAAAATCAGTTTAACTTTTTTTTGAGAACATTGTCTTATTTTTGTTGAATAGTCTTTTTTTAAACGGCTTACCCATGTAAAAAACTCGTTTTTCCACCATTTTAACAACTGTACTATAAATTCGTCTTTTGCTGAAGGTAATTTATCATCATTCGCTTCAGCGCGTTTTCTTAGCTCATCTATGGGAATACAAGACAATGCTTGCGCCTAGAATCGATTTTGGTTAAAATAAATCTAAACCAACACAATTACGAACAAATTGCTTTCTACAACGCAACCACGCGTATTGCGTCGCATGAAGCTAATTTAAACAAAAAATCAAAATACTCACCTGTAACACCTCATCTTCGTAAGCTAAGACTTGCATTCTACAATTCTCAATGATGCTCTTCATTTTCACTGCTAATAAGTTCTATTTGATTGCGCCTTGGAAATGTTTTTTGTTATTATTAATACCCACAAATTTGAATTCAACTTATTTCAACGTTGTGTCACTCGTTTGTTGTCAGCCCACATTAGTCGAAAGTAGTGCCAACTATAGCAGAGATACGTGAAAATACAATCACGTGTTAAACGGATCAGTCCATTTGGGTTGATGGTAAGAGATGGCATGCGAATGCTCAACTTGAAGAACAATGTATGTGGTTCACTGAGTAACAACATGGCGAAAGTAAGGGCTGGCATGAAGATGGTGCAAGAATGGACATCGTGTTGGAGGATTTGTTAAAGCATTTGTACTTCTTTACTCTCGTCATGGAAGAATCATAGCACAGTAGTTTTGCTTACTTGTACAAAAACACAGCTGCAATTGTTCACAGTTTTCTCACAGTTGTTGTTTGGCATACGCTAAGCATTTCATTCACATGATCGATAAAAGCGATTGTAACGCCCTCAGGACACAACGCTCAAAACTGCTTGAAATTTCGCTAAACTACGCAAGCCCATTTGCAGTGGCTTTGTGTCCTAGTGAATAAACCACCATAGAATTGTTGAAAGGAACTCACAATTTTAAAGGTGAAGGCCTTCTGTTGCCATAATTAGGCTTACAATACTATTGAATAAGCCTTTGGGCGCATACAAGATCACTTTTATAGCTTGTTATGCTTGAACGCTATGAGAAAAAGGCGTCAACTTTTTATGTCAACTTTATTCAAAGTTTTCAAAACAGTTGTATATCTACGACCATGAGCGTTGGTGCCGTAGGTATTAAAAGAGATTACAGTGTAAGAGAAACAGGTAGTGCAGTAACTGTACCAGATGATCCAGTGGCCAAATTGCTGTACTATCTTGATTGCGCATTCTCCTGCGTCGCTGAGCAGATGCGAAACGATTTACCAAAATTACAGGATTATTACAAATTAACTCGATCTGAAGTACGCCTATATCCTCTATATGTCTTTATTGGAGGCAAAGAAAATTCTGTTTGTCGAAGTATTTTTTTTTGAAATCACGTGACACGCTGACTCCCGACTTAAAACAAAATCTTATATTTTGTTAGATCGACACTGTTATAGAAGTTGCGCGGTACATATCTCCAGATGTACTCTCAGGTATGCATTGAGTTGAGCGTTATTAGTTGTTTCTTACTCTCATTAAATCAGGAAAGATATTCCACAAAGTCCCATCGCATAACGAGGTGCTGCGAGGACGTTCGAACAAATTCTATGCCATCACAGAAGACCTTTCGATTTACGGAGGTACAAAAAAGTGATTTACATTTTATCGGCATTAAACCACAACTAGTTCACGTCAGCAAAGTCGGTGCCATTGAAGTTGGCGGTAAACAAACATCAGTAGTTAGTATTATGTTTCATACTACTGGTTGGTTAAACGAGAATTACTACACTCCTCTCAACCTACTAAACAGGTTAAAGAATGAGTTATAGAGCCTTTGTATTTATCTCCTTATATAGGCCTCCAGTTGATGTCACAGTGAACATACACACTCCTTTAACACACAGAGCTAGTAGTAGAAGTAGCAATACCTTCCAAGTTGAAGACGACTGGCACAACCGAAGGCCAAAAGATGAAGGATGTGCTGCATGTTGTAGAGGCTTTTGCTATACCATGTGGGTTGTCATTGTTGTAGTAGCCTTGATTGGCACTAATATGTTGCCAATGTACATTCATCAAGAAGGAAACTCGCAATTTCCTTGGTCCAAAGCCCCAGTGCAATCATCAACGCACGTGAAAACCTCAAACTAACAATCTTGTGAACCTATGGTTTTTTTTTTCTTAAACTATTGGTAGAAACGCTACATGGGTCGGATACTTCAGTTTCCGATTCCTGCAAGAAGAACCACCCACGTTTTTGGACTATTTCCTTTTTCATCCACAGATGGGTACAGTCTACTTTAAATACAAGCCAATAAAGAAAGATGAACAAATACACGTTCGACTGCTGATTGGTGGTACTGGTGTCATAGCAGGTTCTGGAATGCAGTTACTATGTCTGTTATTCGGTCTGTGTTGTTGCTGTTCTAACAGACGTACGGACGTTTTTATATAGTCAAGAATTTGCGTTTAACTGTTTTCATAGGAGGAGGCCTCACACTAGCGTTGTTGGGCTGGATATTCTTTGTTCTTGGACTGTATGTTATTTTTAAGTGCTATAAAACAAACTGACTTACATTTCACTAGGGGAGTGTGGGCTGCCGCATTTCCTTATACCAGTGACTGGAGCGTGTTTCCGGGAAATGAGTTGATGAACCATTTGGGCATCGGTACGCCTTTGTTTTTGTTCTCACGTGGACTCAAAAACCTAATTCTAAAAAATGAAATAGGCATGTATTGCGCACTTGGTAATGTTGGCGTCACATTTCTTTTTATAGTATTCGGATGTTGCTGTTGTCGTCAAAAGAAACGAAGTGCATACTAAGTTAATAATAAAACCCACACAACATTTTTTTGTTTTCTTTCTACCAATTGGTTGATGATAAGGGTTTTTCGAACTACAGAACATGCCAATAGCAGACACTAAAACAAAGCGTTGTGACATCACTTTACCTGGAGAATCACACTAGTATTTCCCCTTTAGCTCCATTTTTGAGATGGGAAAAAATACAATTGGAAAAGAAGGCCCAGGCACTACATGAGGCACATTAAAAGATAAGTCGCAATTTTGGTTCTACTAAGAATGTGTCGTATTAGTACAGTTATTTAGCAATTGTTCACATGTGTAGTGTATTCGTTCGTTAAGTGATAAACTAATAATGCACATGTCAGCGTATTCGTTCGCTAAGTTATTTCGCAATAACGCACATTGCGCATTCGCCAGCCCTGGAAGATAACTAATATGAATCCTCATTAAAAATTTGTCGGTTCGTCGACTTGTTAACAGTTACCAATCTCTACGAGATATCATGTTAGCTACACAATAAGCTCACATAACGTTAGCCATTGGGTAGGTAACGCAAACTTATTATTGTGGAGATCAATGAAACAGTCTAGTGCAGTACCCAAATAAAAATAGATTTTCTGAACAGTGCACACGTGATATGTGAGTTAGCAAGCAAACAAATATCAAAACACATCAGATACAACAACATGAACACGCACTTGGTCATTCTTTTGAGTCTATTAGGGATTTCTCTTTGTCAAATCGTATCGTTAAGCAAAGCTGACTCTGGTCTATGTCAGGTACTGTCACAACCACATTAACAAATTCGTCATAGTGTTTTAGCACTAATTTGTTATTAGGCGAACACAGGTCTGCCACTTCGTTCTGTACAACAAAATAAGTGCACAACCATTCTTGATGGCTACTATAAGCTTTACTGTCATGGTAGAAAAGTAAACTCGTTTTTGGGGTTTTCAAAAATACCACGTGGTAGTCTAACTGGTTTTTCACTTTTAGGTAATCGCAAACCGTTACACCACTTCTGATTGTAGCGACACGCCCCGTATTACCGTTCAGTATGGAACGTTCTGCATGTACGCCAACAATACTGTGTTTTTCGTTTAACGCCAACAGTAGTGATCACTTTGGAACCAATATTCGTGGTGTCTGTAAAGGACGTACGCACATCCATTTTTCTTTTGATAGTCGTTAACAGTGTACCTTGTAGACGTAGACGCTAGCCTTCTTCCATCCAATGTCGTAAAACAGCAACTAGTGAAACGCAGCTCAGAACAATCATGTGACTACGACTTTCTACCATCACTTATTCGTCAGGCCTTTGAGACAACCCCACAAGACGTACAACAAGATCTGAAGCTGACTATGGTTATTCTAATGCTTATATTTATTAGTGGCCCGCTAACTCTGCTTGTCCGAATACTGGCGGCCAGACCTGTTGTAAGGAATCTACATTGACGGCTATCAATGCAATATTCTCTACGAGCAGGTTCACCTTGAGTTTCGCTGGTAAGACATTAAAGCTAAACTACAAAGGCTAACAACTTTGCTACAGTTAATGTAATAGATGCAGCTTTGAGTAAATTGGATACAGCTCTCTCAGCTTTTTTGAAAGCAACATCAGACGGAACTACAATTCCTGGGGGGAGAGCAATACCATCTGACGTTGGCACATGCGCGAAAGGTACAAATACAACACAATTCTGAACGCATTTTAATAACCTCCTTTGTGACAGATTTCATTCTTGAGTTTGCTACAGGAAGCGCACAATTGACCTCTAATAGCCTTAAGTGCGTATCAGGATTAACTGCGTTCGCTGTAAGTACCCAAATTGATCATCATGTTGAGTCCTTACCTTTTCTCTAGGGTGGTGCTCTTTGCTATGCATGTGACTCTGACCCTAGCCGGTTTATATCTCAAGGGAACGTAATTTCTATGGCCACTGCAACTTGTACAGATGTTGCTTCTTGTACGTCAACTAGACCACATATAGTCAACAATGCTAATCTACAAGTTAGTGTGTACACCATGGCTTGATGGCTTCCGTGATTTGGCTATAAAAATAGGAAATTGTGGACCTGCTATTATTACATTTTTAGATGGCTTAACGTTACCTATCACCGTCAAGAACCTTCTCAAATTGGATGACGTAAAAGATGCGCTGCAACCAATCAGTACGCATTCTAGAAAACATGACAAAAAAAAAAGTGAGTTAACAACCAAGTAGTCGATGTTGCAAAGGATATTTGCTCAAATGAACAGGAATGTTCCAAATTCATATGTGACACAATGATTAACAAACTAGTCCCTTCATTCCCCTTCTTCAAAGATAAGATCGATGCTGGCCTTCAAAAGCTCAACATCCAAAACCCAAGCGATGGTCTCACAGCAACAATCAGTTTTACAGCTACAGGCACGTGACCGAAATGAATCACCTTCAGAAATGTACTAAAGTTTCATTTTTAGGATATGATGCATTTGCAGTGGGTCGTGCGTACTCGGGTGACTTTACTGGAACCGAGCCAGTTCCAGAACTTCCAGTAATAGACCTCCCTACGCGTGGCATTGCGCCTGCAAACGCTCCACCAACAGACAATTCTACACCATCAGACGGTTCTACACCATCTCAAACTTCTAGTTGTTCTATTTTGACAACATCCCTGCTTGCTCTCCTTGTATTGCTCTTCTTTGTACACTAAAGAGGCGTAACAACACATCTTAAACCGTGTTAAAAATACAGGTGAACTTTCTTATAATGGCGTAATTATTGTGTTCTCTTTTTGTACCCAATTGTACTCTTTATTGCTACGCCAAATTGAAAGGGTTTCTTGTTTGTTTGTGTACACATTTTTGGAGGCTATAAAGCAAGTTTTTCGGAATATCAGACCTTTTGTCAAAGTTTGCAATTAAATATTTGTTTTGCGTTTACTACTCCAACTTTACGTAATGCGCACGCGCCACGCCGAATTTGAAATTTCTACACTTGTATCCCTATTATTGCGCGGAAAGAACTCTAAGTATGTCACCGCTCATCGTGCAACGAAACGTTGGTAGAAATGGAGTTCTTTGGTCGTTTTTTGGAGTAGGTTTTTGGTTGAAAGCAAAAACCACCAGAATAACTACACGCTACTATGTACACACTTTAAATGTTTTCGGCCTACCGAGCTAAGCCATTTTAGTTTTTTAGTTTAATACTAAATAAATTTGCCATTAACTACAAACTGAATAAGCACCTCTAGCAACTTCATTGTATTATCATCTTCAATGCAAAGTAGCTCACCATACGCAATGGCGTACTCGTGTGCAGTTATCCTATTTATTACAGTGTTTGCAACTGTCGCAAATGCAACACAAAGCTGCCCTGATCATCATACGCTAACAACAGTTACCTGGGACGAAAACAACTTCGCAGCTGGTCTTATTATCAGCGATCAATACGAACAGTCTCATCACTTTACTGGCGAATCATTTGGTACGTTTCTTTTTTAGAAGCGTCTAGTTTTTCTTCTTGCAACTATAAACTCAACAAGTAATCCTTAAAAGAGAGAAAACAACACAACCTAAACGTGGTATTCAAATCCTTCTTGAAGGAGGAAAAAACAAAAAAAAAAAATTGTGTTCGTTTTGCAACAAATTGTTTTCAAACTTTCCATTTTCAATTTCAGACTTTGGTTTTTTTTAAAAAAGGTTGTTTATTAATTGTTTGTTTTGTATAGACCAAAGTGATCACCCTCTAATGTTGTTCGATTCTGAAAACCCAACTGGCGGTGACTGGGATCTTGGTACGCCGAATAACCGATATTCAGGCCCTGGTGTCGGAAGCGGTGGTAGGTCTAACAGGTACGCAGTTTTCCGATTCAAATTGAAATTCCAGCACAAAAGTATCGTCACTGATTAGTTTTTAGAGTCCCCTTGGGAAACTTGCTCATCATATCAGCTGATGGAAGCACACAAGATCCAAACGACCACGGTGTACGTACAATCTAATTTTACCTTGAATGTTGCGCAGTTTTTTCACTTTTTTTTCTTATTTTTCTTGTGTTTTAATTTTTGACTTAGAGCGGTGGTCACTTTAACCTATACTTCGACAAAACCGTAAAGATTCTAACCATGGTTGTTGTTGATGCTGATAAGAACGAAGAGATTGAAGCCGAATTATACGATAAATCAGGCAACAGAATTACTACAGTTGATGCTGACGATTTGGGTGGTAACAGTGTACAAACATTGGAAATCTACACATCCAACGTTCGAAGAATGAAAGTCGGAGCCACGAATTCTTTCGGTATTGACACTATCAAATATTGTGTACCAGACTACTGTCAGCTTCGTACCCAAACACAAGGTGGATGGGGTAATACCTGTAATGGAAATAACCCTGGATGCTACAGAGATGAGATGTTCGGAAGCTGCTTTGCATCAGGACTTGTTGTTGGTAGCAACTCTGGATACACCTTGAAACTCACAAGCGCTGCTGCTGTTAGAAACTTTCTTCCTGCAGGTGGTCCATCAAAGGCACTGTACGTTCAAGTGTAATACATACTGACAAACAACTAAATGTCTTCTTACTTAGAACGCAAAACCTTGTGAATCCAAACAACTACAAAAACAATTTGGCCGCACAAACTGTAGCTTTGACGCTCAGTGTAACTTTTGATTTGTGTGATTCAGGTTTTGGTGACGATAGCTCCAACTTGGAAGACTCTGTCGTAATAAGCGGAGATTGCGCTGGTATGACAGTCAGGCAAGTCCTCGACGAAGCCAACGCTGTACTCGGTACGCTTACTTTATGTCAATTGGCTGTAACCTAACTCTTTCACCTCTAGGCGGTGCAGGAACAATGAGTGCATCCACTATTAAGGGCTGTGCTGACTTGATAAATAACAATTATGTAGACGGTACAACCAACAACCACGACCTAGACTGTGATGCCCCTACCATCCCACCAACGACAATGCCACCAACGACAGCTCCACCAACGACAATGCCTCCTACTACAATGCCTCCAACAACAGCTCCACCAACGACAATGCCACCAACTACATTGCCACCTACTACAGCTCCTCCTACGACATTGCCTCCAACAACATTGCCACCAACTACAATGCCACCTACTACAGCTCCTCCTACGACAATGCCTCCTACTACATTGCCACCAACTACATTGCCTCCAACAACAGCTCCACCAACGACAATGCCACCAACTACAGCTCCACCAACGACAATGCCTCCTACTACAATGCCTCCAACAACAGCTCCACCAACGACAATGCCACCTACTACATTGCCACCTACTACAGCTCCTCCTACGACATTGCCTCCAACAACATTGCCTCCTACTACATTGCCTCCTACTACAGCTCCTCCAACGACAATGCCACCAACTACAATGCCTCCAACAACAGCTCCTCCTACGACAATACCGCCAACAACATTGCCGCCTACGACATTGCCTCCAACTACAATGCCACCTACTACAGCTCCTCCTACGACATTGCCGCCAACAACATTGCCACCTACTACATTGCCTCCTACTACAGCTCCTCCTACGACAATGCCTCCAACAACACTACCACCTACGACATTGCCTCCAACAACAACGGCACCAACTACTGTACCTACAGATGCACCTACTGTATCACCAACAGTACCAAGCACATGTCCAAATGGATCGATAGCTGTGATGATCACATTTGATGATCTGAATCGCGTCGCTGGAGACATTGTTACAGATCAGTACTCTCCAAACTTTCTGACATTTGTATCAACCGGCTCAGACCAACTGATAGTCGAGGATTCAAGCAATCCACAACTCAGCCCTAACTTTGCAACACCTGGCTTCGGACCAAACAACGGGTACGTATTCGTAGTGTTTATTCTTTTTTGCCTATATTCTGACTGCCCTGTAGTGTTGGCCTCAACAATGTTCTCACTTTGACCAACGCTGGTTCAGCCAGTACAGGATCATACCAACTCAGATTTTCAGAACCAGTGCTATTCCAAGCCATCTCTGTTATTGATATTGATCTTGAACAAACGTGGACAATTTCCTTCTTTGACAGCGACGATACCATTATTGCGACCATCCCTGCTCTAGAATTTGGTGAAAACAGCTTCCAGCGTATTGAACTTTTCAACGCTGTTAATGTGTCCTATGCCATAATAGAGACTGACGGACTGCACGCCATTGACAACATTCGTTACTGCACTGGCGTTCCGAACATAATACCTAACCCACCTAGTCCTGGTGGCGGTATCCCACCAGCTGTTTTCATTGGAGCTGGTATTGCTGCAGCAGTCCTAGTTGTATTGACAGTTGTTGCTGTCTTCTTCCTTGTCCCTGCGTCACCAGCGCCAATTGCTGGATTTAGTAATCCTGCTGGTGTACTAGCCGGTGCCAACACAAATGCAGTCTACGCCCCAGCAGGTAATTCCGGAAATCCTGCAACATATGTTCCTCCTGGAGTATAAATAACATGCTGCCCTTTCGAAAAAAAAAGAATGTACTATAAAGAATGTGACATGCTAATAAATAAACACAGTTTCTTTTGGTCATGTGCTACTTTAGATGTTAGATAACTTACCATTGAGCAGTATTTAATTGTCCGCAAACATCACAAGCTTGCGAAAGAAAATAGGACAAAGGAGTTTGTTCGTTGTTCACTCTGAGTATTATGTAATAACTGAATACCACAAAACCACTTGGTTTCAATTCTCGCAAACCTTGAGTAAGCTATGATTTGTGCAATACAAACAAACTGTAGCTCCAGAAAATAACTACCACGGACCTTTTTACAATGGAAAACTCCTGTACAATAATTGTACTCGAACCGGCTTTAGTTGAACTCCTTAAAATGTTGCATACTAACCGCCATCAATACAACTAATAAAATTTCAGTTGTGCACCTCTACAACACCACAAAAATATACAGAACTTCCATAGTGCGCGCTAACCTATATTGTACCCTTGGACGATGCTGAGTGAGGCTACAAAGCTATAATTTACTGAGTTCTCTCTTTGTTTACTTAAAAAACAAGGCTTTTGCCTCCGTTCGTATTAGCACTACACCGGCTGACATGCGATATGTAGTGTGGGTGCTCTTAATGTGGAAAATTAAGTTACTGTTTCGATAGCGCGACATACACAAAAGATCATTAAGCGACAGACAAACAGGCACTACAACAATCACGTGACGGCGCTGTAAAAGTTTGGTATGTTTAAAAACGATATCTATCGCGAATTGGCATCGACAGGAACCAAAAAGCCGAAACGACAACTAGAAAACCCGTACGTAGGTCACCCTGCCATCGAAAAAAATTTTAATCAAAAACTGCGTTTTTAATTGAGCATAAACTGAAAAAAACAATGGCTAGTAGTTTTCAGCTAACGATACGGATTCTGTGCGCTGAACGCAATAAATAGCAAATAATAAAGGGATTCGTATCTTTTTTTAAATTGTTTGTTTTTTCTTCACTTTGTTTTTTGGTCTTCTTTCTTTCTAATTTCGTTCTACAGACTCGTATGTCTCCCTGCGGATATCCAACTTGCGATCATACATACCGATTTTGAAATAAATAAAAAATGGGCTCTTCTTTGTTATGGCACAGCGACGAGCACAAGGTTTAACGCTAAATTGGATAAATATGGCACATGGGAGGCACGTGATAAACGTGGAAGACTAAGACGCCGTGTGCACTTTAATTCGGTTGGATTGAAAGAAGGAACATACAAAAGTTGGCACAGAAAGGGAACGCTTAAAGTGTGGGCTAGGTATCACCTAGGACAAAAACGGGGGAAATATGAAAGTTTTTACAGCAATACAAATCGAGAAATACTATCTCACTACAAGTACAACGTCAAACATGGTCCTTACAAGACATTCTTTCGGAATGGTGATCCCATGGTAGAGTGTAATTACTATAAGGGCAGGTTTCATGGCCAATATAGGCAATGGAATAAGGAAGGACACTTGATTGGCTATATTGAATTCAAAAGAGGTAAAAGACACGGTTTGTATAAAAGATGGGAAAATGGAATTTTAACAGCACATGCCTTATATGAACGTGGCGTCCTTGTTCGTGATAGAGCTATGAAGAAAAGTGCTGGTCAATCAATGGCTAATATTAGTCCGAGGGAATTTAGGAGGTATGGTTACAGGACATCACTACGACACACGTAGTCATTAGGCGTTTTTTATGGCTGTACAAATGTAAATAAAAAAAGTGTGAATTTCGAGACTAGGAACTGGCACTCCGCTGAGCTACACCATCAAATGCACAGATCGAAAGGCCCTTATAATTTGGTCATTCTGATTAATTACTGCCTAGTTAATGAAGTATTTGTGCACCGTTATGGCGCCCTATTTGCAGTCTGTGCTTAAACATTGTTGAACAGTGTGGACTCTAAAACATCTTCTCATTCATTTTATTGGAGGCAAGGAGTTTCAGTAATGGCGGCACTCAGTGACCTCGAGCCAATGCGGATACGCGACCTTGTCGACTACATAACAAGCGTTGAAGCTACACGTACGTTTTGGTTTTTTCAGTTCAGGTTCTTTCATCGCATCCACACCAAACGGTTTTATCAATCCCTGCGAGCTTTGGTTTTTAAACAAACTACATTTCTGCAAATGGTGTTTTTCTCCCTGACGTCCCCCTTTTCATTACCCAGCTATCCACCGTGTAACTCTCTATGCGTAGCCGAGTGTAGGCAAGCTGTTGTTCTAACTATGGATTATTACACAACCAAACATAGGCTCCTGTCCAAGGTGTTCGACGGGTATGCGCACGTGTTTATTTCATGGGCTTCCAAACTTATTTTTGTTTGCGAGACATTTTGTAATTGGTTAAATAGATTCCTTAATACCGGAGACGCAAAGAAACGTGATTTACTCCTAGAATTTTTATTCGCATGGTGGCATACACGCCGACGTGAACTTAAAAACGACACCAAATTTACAGACCGTATTAAAGCTTTTGCAGCAGAACTGCTGGAACGTGAAGACGTGCAAGAATATGGCATGAGAGTAACCAGACAGGTACGATACACCCGCAGCATCGTATTCGTTTTGAGCGATTGTTCCATTTGTGTGGAAAATCAATAAAACATCACGTGATTTTCACGTGATCATAAAAAATAATCTAACATATTTTAGATGATCACTGCTCCTTTAAAAAGGTTTGGTAGTAAAAACACAAGGCTTCAGAGGCGAGTTGTCGCCGTCAAAGTGACCGATTCTTTGCGAAGTATTCAACAAAAAAAAATTGGTTTGGATTATTGAAGTTTACAAATATTTTAGTTTCACGCTTCACGTGGCGAAATTTGAACGCAGAAAGACTTGCAATGTACCTCACAATGGTTGATCAGGAACTCACAAATGATATAAGAAACGCAGACTTGCTACAAGGGTATAAAATTGTCTTACAATTGAATTGTACTTGCTTATAACCTGGTTAGACGCTGGAACCTAAAAAAAGGCCACAATGTAAAAGCATCGGCAGTGCGTGTTCACAGGCTAATAGACTGGTCCAACATGGTACAACGTGCAATATTCATTGATTAGCAGTAAATATTTATTGTGTTTTAGATAGGAGATTGGGTGGCTACAGTTATTTGTATGGCTCCAAAAACAAAACAAAGAGCTTTTGCAATCTCGTACTTTGTTCGGGTTTTAAAAGTACGTAGCATACGATATACAATATAAATAATCCCTTACGGTCGATTAGCACTTGCGACACTTCAATAGCTTTAATTGTTTGTTTGTGGTGTGGTCTGCATTATCTAGCTTAGCCGTACAATTCCTAAGAAGGTGTGTTCCTATTTTTCAATCGCTTTTACTGATATCTCTCAGAGAATGGAAAGAGCTCTCTTCAGAACTACGTGATGTCTGGGACGCCGTGAATGTGGTACTGAGCATGTCCGGTAACTTTCAAAACTACAGAGATACTATTGATGCAGCGCAACCTCCTGCCATACCATACCTAGGTACACATTCACTTGGCATAAATCCATCATTTCTAACAATTTACTTTAGGATTGCTACTACAAGATATCATACACGCGGAAACCGATGAAACATTTGTAACGCAGCCATCAGAATGTAGGCGATCAAAGTACCGCAAACGTATTAATTTGAGCAAAATGAGCACTATTGCCACAACGTTGAGTACAAGGGAAAAGAGTCTGGATGACTACCGATGGCTTACAGACCTATCACCAATTACTGGATCGTACTTTCTTCACTTGAACAATCACGAGGAGGTACTTGGTACTGAGGCTCTAAAACAAAGAGTAAAATCATTACCAAAGGAGTCAGTATCTAAAAGACAAGCACACAGAATAAGACGCACGTGGAGTTTATCACGTGTCAAAAAGCATAAAGTGTACACGTGAATTCACCAATGTAATAAATTAATATGTAAAATAACAATACGAGCAACGAAGCAACTTGATTATGAGAACATGCTCTATGAATCTGCAATTACGGTTTGGTAACCCACAACAATGTGTACACCAACAAGAAGGATGGAAAAGGATCGATACTGGTAATCTGTAAGTTATCGGGTTTTAGTGCTACTTTTTGCAAGATTTTTTATCTGTGGCGTTAATAACGTCGTAGAGGATGTCCACCAAAGCTATAATGAAGTTTTGCGTACAACCAAACCAAGAATTCTACACGAGTGCCGAAAATCTAAATTATGTCGCTATTCCATCTATTACGCCTCCCAGCACTCTAGATAATCTCTCGAGAGTTTCTCAGCGAATTTCAAGCCCAAGGAGTATAAACCGCGATATGGAGCCCAAAACTAAGTACCTCATTGTCGTGACGTATGGCAGTCTTTCTTTATATGTGTTGTCGTCACTTTCGGAATTATTTAAGCGCATGTATTCCCGTTTAGTTCGGTCTTTTCCTTTTTAACCGCCCCCGTTGCATCAAGCAGACAGCAAATATAAAAAAGAAACAAAGAATTCGCGCGTTAGCTTATTGTATGACAACCGAATGATACCACTACATAAACTGCGTAAAGCTAAAACTGAATTCGATTTCGTTGCAGCCAAGTGTGTAAGCATGCGTTTTTAAAGAGTATTTTGCATTCTTCTCTCGTTTAATATACCCAATAAGTAACACAAATTAATTGAAAAATTTATAGGTGATTTGTTGCGCACGGATACCCCTTTCAGAGGTCAACTCTCACATTTGTAGCGCGTCGGTAATTATTTATTTTTATTTTTTGAAAAACAAACGCATTGGCTGCTCAAAAGCACATCAACGCCTTTCAATTATTCGCCGTAACTCAGGTAGATTGCGCGCAAGATGAAGAGAAGAGCCAGATCTGTTGGGAGCGCCTTCAACTTTACAGGCGTCGATTTTAAGCACGCGACGGTAGTACACCGTCGTGTACGCTCAAAATCACTCAATGTAAAGGAGAATGATAAAAAGAAAGCTGTGAGAAGGACGCGAAGCTTTAATGAGTTGACACCTAAAGAACCTCAAAAACCAAGGAAACAGCGTAAAACAGGCATACGCTCGTGGAAGTTTGACAATAAACTTTACGTTTCTACGCCACAAAAGAAGCGTAGTAAGAGTACGTTATTTTTTTCCATGACTTGGGCATTGCCAGTGTGAACGAGTCGCCGTCAATTTTTTGAAAACGAAAAAAATTAGCATGTTTTTTTTTTTCTTCTTTTTCTTATTCTTGTCTCACAAACAATCGCGAGCCAATATAACTATAAAATTTAATATTTACACCATATCCACAATAGCTATGCTTGTTTTCGGTACATTCCAAACAGAAAATGCTATTTTGGCAAAAAACCTTTTGCGAACCGCTACCACTTGCCATTAAAATACACTCAATTATTTTTTGATTGTTTTCAAAAGGAGCACAAAAAGTACTTCTTTTTTTACCATCAGGCCATAAATTTTTTTCATTTTTAGCGCTTTTGTTCGGAAAAAAAAAATTGCCAGAAATAACTCAAAAAAAATTGCAAGTCAATAGCCTTCCTTGTGCAATTTCCTGCGCGCTAGCACGTAATTAACCCATATCCTTGTAGAGAAGAAAGGACATCGCGGTCAATCTCGTCAGAGTCGTAAGAAGAACGGCCGTTCACCAAAACCAGCAAGACGCGCTACTAAAAAGCCGGAACGTGTTGTCATCGTCAAGGAGAAGAGAGAGGAGCGATTTCTTTTCTCACACAACTTCGTTGATTACTATTTGGTCACACATCGCCCAAATTGGCCAAAACATCAACCACAACAACCTGCAGTAGCGTCCAAGCCCACCAAGGCGACAGCTGCACCAACAACGTCAGAGAAGACTAAAAAAGTTGGTGGACCACCAAAACCCTTAAAACTACAACAAACAGCGTCAACTACGCCGCCAACCAAAGTAAAACAACATCTTTCAAGCAGCGCTCCAATGGCACCCGAAAATTCGCCGCAACTCGAAGCAAAAGTAGAGACAAAACCATCTCTACCCTCCCCTCCAATGGCACGCCGTCGTAGGTCCCGCAGAACGAATGTGCCTAGCAAAGGTGGACGTGGTAAGGGTAAGAAATACATGAGCCGTGCGTTTAAGTATCCCTGTCCCTATTATGTATCACCCTCCCCCTATGTATATATTATAGAGACGCGGTTACAAAGCGCTACTAATGATTTCAAAATAACGACGTCGGTGCAATCTCTCTCAGTTGGTTTGTCTATTTTTTTTAATTCTTGAAAGACATGACATGACACACCCAACCTGATTGCACCGACGTTGTCAAAATTGAAATTTCGAAATTATCCTTTTTTGCCTTAATACCCTAATTTGCAGGTCGCAGGCGCCTGGTTTTTTGTTGTTTTTTTCTATTTTTTTCTGACCTTATTACAAAGTGCCTCTATCACGATCTCTGGGTTCGTCTTTACCACATACACCACCTGTGTTTAGAAAGACAGAAGATGAGGAAGGAAATCAAAAACAACCTAAGCGACGTGCTCCTAGACCTATTAAAACACTAGGCGCTCCAGTATT
The DNA here is from genome assembly GCA_038496445.1 of Trichosphaerium sp. ATCC 40318. NCBI lineage: Eukaryota > Discosea > Flabellinia > Trichosidae > Trichosphaerium > Trichosphaerium sp. ATCC 40318. The sequence continues at coordinate 127,247 of JALMLS010000183.1, forward strand.
GCCTTATTGGTTGGTCAAAGGTAATAAAAACAAGCAACAACTTCATTTTAGGCTACAAAAGCCTTGTACTGTTTTTTTTGACTACGCGCATAGCCTCGCACTATTTTGCGATTAATACAGCCCCAAAACAAATTTAATGCTAACTTATTTCCCAGGCACACCGCCACCAAAACCTGGCGATACTATCCCTCAATTGGTGCTTGAGAGTTCAACTGCAGAGGAAAAGGAGAAGATGGGTAAAGGCACTCGTGTTCGACGACGAAGCAGAGGATTTCGAATGGCTAAAACGCCTTGGAGAAAACCAGAGATTAAATCGATTGATCCTGCAACCCTTAGCACTCCTGCTCCAGATTTTAACACAATTCTTGCCAAAGAACGTGAAGCCATCACTGTCAAGGTCACCGTACCGGATCAAATTGATGAGGATTATGTAGAAGGCATACATATATTGCTCGAGACATATCACCACAAGAATGCCTTGCACCTCCTGCGGTATGTCAAATCATTCAGTATTTTTTAAGTGCTTTTTTCAAAAACTCAAGAGGTTGGACTTACTTTGGATTTAGGACGACTGAAGAGGGTCGTAAGACAATGGCTATATCCATATTGATACGCGATAAATTACGTCAAAAGGAAAAGCGCCGTGAGCACGTGACACAGCACGAGTTTCAGCTGCTATCATTTGTTGATGCGTTCTTGTTTCAACAACTATTTTATCAAAGCGCAAAGGGTAAAGATCAAGCTGAGGATGAAAAATTAGACAAGAAACCTACTGACAACAAAACCGCAAAAACATCTACACCACCAAAACCTGCGCCTGCTGCCAGTGAGACGACAGAGGTTCAAGATACCGAGCCAACTGACCAACAAGCCAAACCAGTAGATCAATCTGCTGAACAGGAGAACACCGACACCACACCATCACCTTCACAACCAAAGGCGTTAGTGGACGAGCCATCCGCAGATGAGGAAGAGATCTCTGATCCAAAGAAAGAAATCAAAGAAGAGGAGGAAGAGGAACCACGTCAGGTTGACGACGATGAGTGAACGTCATGACTTGATAGCTTCATTCTCAATCATCTCGTGGCTTTGCACACCTGGCGAACGGGTTACATTTTTTGCTTCTCGCGAGTCCAATTTTTCGTTATTAGACTGTACTTTTAGCTTGTAAATAAGAATTAGATAAGTATTAAAAAAACACCATGCACATTTATGTATGTCTGCCTACTCTAAAAATATTGCTTTTGTTTTGTAATGCAAACAGAATTAGTTTGGGGGTTTGTTTTATTTTTTGACTGTACAGTTTGTGTGAGTTGATGCAACAACCACACGCAAAATTTGAGGAAAAGTTCGGTGTGTGAGTATCTATTCTTTGTATTGCCTGGAGCGAACAATCTTCGTATCACTAATACCGCCTTCGCCGGTGTATGCCTTTGTTTTGTCTCGCATCTTGGCTTGACCAGAACGATTCTTCTTTTTCTCGAACCGTTTCTTGGCCTTAACGCGAGGATTGGATCGAGTCCTCTTGACTGTACCACGTGCACTTCTGATTTCTTCTGTGATGCCACGCTTGGCGCCTTTATCGACTGTATCATTGTAATAGTCAAAAGACGTTCTCTGCCTCTTGCTTGGTTGTTCTCTAAGGAATCCTAGATCGTCGTCATCTATAGGCATGGAGTCATCACCCAATCCCAGATCCTCATCGTTGCCCATAGCATCGACCGGTGTACTTGGCCTGAGCTTAGTGTTAGCGAGGGTGCGGGCGCAAGTGTGGAAAGTATTTTATGGTACACGCACGTTGGTTGTTTCCTCTTGACGCCTTTGGATGGGACCTTATCTGGTTCTGCGTCGAAGAAAGCTTTAAGTGAAGCATCTTCTTGTTGGCCTCTGATTTGTGTGAATTCGGGTATGGTAGGGGCGGTGTCTTTGCCCTGTTCCCATTTCGCAATGTCGCCAAAGGACTCGATACCAGCCAAAGGATTGAACTGTCCAGGCTTCACCCTTGATTTCTTGATGCCCTTCGCACGCTTGTAGTTGTCCTCTTCCCATTCACGTTGTTTTCTAAGAAGTTTGGCATGCGCTTTCGATTTTGCAATGTCATCGAGGCCAGTTGTTGTCCCTTCTTCTGGTGCTTCACCAAACTCTTGCATGAGAAAGTCAGCCATGCCTGTTCTCTGTGCTTGTCTTCGCTTCTTGTCTTGTGCCTTCTCTCCTAAATAACCAGCGTAGTCAGTTATCAGTCAATTTTTTTGTGAAGGCCAGTGAGAGGGCAAGTCACAAAAATGTATGTCGACACGTACGCTTCTTTGTGATGTGCTCTGGTAAATTTTGTACTGCTTTGTACTTGGCGTCTTGGTCTTGTTCCTCGTCATCAGAATCGTCCATATCCAGACCTGGTCTGTGAGCCAAATCGTCATTGGCAATGGCGCCAGTGGCAGCCATACGGAGTAGTTTGTCAATTTGATATTTAAGTTTTGTGTCAAGGGATGACAACCGTTGAAGGAACGTCCTGTGAAGGACAAGCTGTTCAATAACAGGATGATCTTTAATTGACCTTCCTGACGTTTTCAACAATAAATAAAATGCTACATCTATGCAGTAAGCGAGCAACAAATCTATATTTTTAGGTCAAGGAAATAAGTGATAAAAATCAACAAAAATGTCATCAAAGAATATGTCGGTGGTAGGATACGCAATTTAACCTCGAGGTAGCTGAGACCCTTGTTCGTTGGTAAAGCTGCTTTCCTCAATCTCTCCAAGAGTGGTAGTACGCGCTCTTTGACCTGCTTGAGCTGCAACTTGAAAGAGTCGCAGAGTTTGACGACCTCCTCGCTGTCATCTACCACAATTTTTGTAACCTTTGTGGATCGTTTTGTCGTGACGGCGCCCAGGTCGTGTTTTCTAAAGCCTGATGATCCTTGTTGAGCGCCTTGGAACATGTCCATGGCGTCGTCGTCTGACAGCTCTTCTAATTGTGATTCTTTGGCATCTCTTGCTTGTACTTCTTCCAAGAGCTCGTTTCCTACGTGTTTGGTTAAACATGGTCCAATTTTGGCGCAAACAAACAGTAATTCGCTGCCGCTGTTCAATTAGGCTTCGTTTGCGCCTTGTTGGGCGTAGGGCGTGGCTTTTACAGATTAATTGTTGGTTAAAAATTTTACCTTTTTTCTCAGGATCTCTGGTGTTTACTAAATCCTTCTGTTGGATATATTCATTACCACGATAATCTTCTGCGTCTTCTCCGAAGCGACTTCTTTCGCCTTGCACTTGTTTGTATACATCACGCTGTAAATACAATAAATACGCCAAATAGAGCAGTAATAGACAGTACCGAGTCACGAACGCCCTTTTTCACGTATTTTGTTCTATTTCGCAAATCTTCTCTCAACGCCTCAACGTCAGCGTGTGTCCTGGTTGACATTTTGCTGTACTGAGTAGAAATCAAAAATGTAAATGGAATTTGCTTGACTTGAGTTGTTGGCTATTCAGTTCCTATATTTTGACGCTGCAACGTTAACGCCATGGACAATTTAATACCCGTAATAAACAAACTTCAAGACGTATTCAACGCTGTTGGGTCACACGGTCTTGATTTGCCTCAAATTGTAGTTGTTGGAAGGTACCTGGTTAGTTGACGCATGTTTCAGGGCTAACAATTGGTTACAGTCAGTCTAGTGGCAAAAGTTCAGTATTGGAGAACCTAGTTGGCAGAGACTTCCTTCCTAGAGGTGGTGGCATCGTTACCCGACGCCCGTTAGTTCTTCAACTAATTAATCTGCCTAAAACAGACCAAGACTCCGGTACGCGTGTCTAAGCACCCAACGCCGGCGCCTCAGGCATCAAAACAATCTTAAAAAAAATGCAGTGCTTTTCTGTGACTAAGGGTTCTAATAACTCACTACAACACTGTAGGTGAATGGGGAGAATTCAGCCATCTACCAAATGAAATGTTTCACGATTTCAACAAAATACGTGCCGAAATCCAACGCGAGACGGACAGGCTTGTAGGCACCAACAAAGGCATATCACCTCTGCCAATTGGCCTAAAGATTTACTCTCCTCACGTACTAAACTTGACACTCGTCGATTTGCCTGGTATGACGCGTGTCGCTGTTGGCGATCAACCGTAAGTACTCTGTCCTTGAAGAATTATTCTCAAACCTACTCAAATTTTACAGAATCACGACAAGGGCACCATTCGCGTGTGCACTGTTGTCTCGAACTTTTAAGAATAATTCACCCGTTTTTTTACATTTGTAAAATGTCATTTTGCACATGCCATTATTTTTTTACCATGTGTTGACGTTGTTTGTCCCCTGTAGGCACGACATTGAAGAACAAATTCGTAAAATGATAATGTCTTACATTGAAAAGAAGAATGCCATTATCCTCGCTGTATCGCCGGCCAACCACGATCTCGCCAACTCTGACGCTTTGAAAGTGGCACGTATTGTAGATCCACAAGGAGAGCGGACTATTGGCGTCTTGACAAAGTGTGACATCATGGACAGAGGGTGCGTACCCGCCTTCAACGCATAGAAATCCAATTATCCAAGTACTGTCAAGCCCCTTCTAACACTATTGCCTAGCACTAATGCCAACGATATTCTAACAGGGCGTGTGTATCCTCTAAAGCTTGGATTCATCGCTATTGTGAACAGGAGTCAAGCTGACATTATTGCTGAAAAGTCAATCAAGCGTGCTCTCACAGACGAGAAGGCTTACTTTAAAAAAGAGTACACTGATCTCGCACACCGCTGTGGTACTGCCTTCCTCGCAAAGACGCTCAACAAGGTACGTAAATGAACTCCTGATACGATGACTTACTAGCAGAGTGTAGCTGTTGCTTCGACACATTAGATACTGCCTTCCTTCCCTCAAAACAGAGATTCAAAAACATTATTTAGAGGCACAACAAGAGTTAAATTCGTATGGTGATGTCATGTACGACTCTGAAACGAGCAAGGTAATGCGAGAGCGATGGTCACGTATATTTGTTTCATTAGTTCATGTTTATTAGGGTGCAGCGCTCTTGCAAATATTAACAAAATTCTCAACTGCTTATCGCGATTCTATTGACGGAAAGCTTCAAGACAGCTCAGCCAACGAGTTGTACGGTGGTGCGCGTATCAATTACATTTTCAATGAGGTGTTTGGTCAGTGCATCTCCAAGATGGCTGTTGACGGCCTCAATCCTAATGATATACGCACTGCTATCCGTAATGCCACTGTGCGTCCTATTATTTACACGTTTGAGCTTGTAGACAAAGTTGTACTTATAACTGACTTCAGGGACCACGTACTGCCTTGTTTATTCCCGAGATCGCGTTTGATCTCCTAGTTAAGAAGCAAATCACGCGACTCGAGGATCCATCCTTACAGTAAGGCGATTAAAAAAAAAATAGAGCAAGACGTCAGTTTCGCTCACAGTGTGGTGTTTAGGTGTGTGGATGCTGTATACGATGAGCTCCTTCGCATTGTGTCTCAAATTGAATCAAAAGAACTATTGCGATTTAGTACGCTCAGAGAAAAGGTTGTGGCTGTAGTACACGATCTATTGGGAAACTGTCGTGAACCAACCAAGAAAATGATTCGCAATTTAATACAGATTGAACTTGCTTTCATCAACACGGCACATCCTGACTTTATAGGTAATCATGCCCTGTATGGAAACTCTAGTTTGCTAAATATCTATTAGGAAGTACTGGGGCCCTTGGTAGCATTTTGGAGAAGATGGTTAAAGAGAGAGTGCGCTTCAGTCAATACTCCAAATTTTTCTAAATTGTGCCTTTGTAGGTAAAGGAAGAGGATAGACAACGACGTGCAATGCAAGCACAACAACAAGCGCAACAACAAGGGTACCCTCAAGGGCAGCCACAAAGACCACCACAACCGTATCCAGATAGTCACCAAGAGGACGATTATTCGTCATCCTCCTTCTTTGGCTTCTTTTCGCGCTCTGGGAAGCCATCCAAGTCTAAAAAGTCCTCGCGCCAAAAGACAAACGCCGCAAGCGTACCAAACAAACTGGAACAGGTTCGTTCTCGTCAAATGTGACTCATGCGCGCCCGATTGCGACAAGTACTCACAAATCGTCACTAGGTGCCTCAACGTATTAACATCCCAGACACGCACGCTCCTTCTGATAAAGAGCGTCTAGAGATTGATGTCATTCGTACGTCTATTGGCTGGCTCTTTTTTGCCTGTTAAAAGTGTTGAGGGCTATCACTTACTGGTTTTTTTCTAGAATCCCTCATTCTTTCGTACTTTGATATCGTCCGTAAGAACATCCAAGACTCCATTCCAAAGGCCATCATGCACTTTTTGGTGAATAGATCAAAGAGCAATGTACAAAGCGATCTCGTGACCAACCTGTACAAAGAAGATTTGTTCGATGAGCTATTGGAAGAGGACAGCAGCATTGCAGGACGACGCAAGGCCAGTAAACAAATGGTAGATATGTTGAGGAAGGCCAGTCAGATTCTCAATGAGATTCGTGATACACAAATCTAATCCCAGGCTCTCCTTCTACTTTGTACAAAAACAAGCTCTTTTTTTTTTTGATCGTTTCTTTGTAAGTTGTGGTTGAAAAAAAACAAGTTGCCCCACCCATTTTAATCGTGGTTTATTTTGCATTGGCTGTCTCTTCCACCGGTTGTACTACATTGTTGCCACCGTTTCGTCGTTCGTTGATACGGTCTCTGTCTTCCTTGTATTGTAACATTATCTTCTCGACTTGCTCCTGCTCTGCCTTTGCTTGTGCAATTCGTGATGGTGATTTAATCTCTCGTTTCTCCATAATATTCAATTGGTAGTTTAGCACATCTACAACAGTGTTTTTTTGTAAGCACGTGATACGAACCGCCACGTTTGCAAAAGAAAGGGTTATATATAGGTACACTTACCAATGCCAACAGTGAGGTTTTGCTCGTTGTACACCTCAAGTACCATCCACTCTTCGAATTCAAATACAATCTTCTTGAACCCAATCGTGTTCATAAACTCTGTGCCGCCTTTTACGTTAGCAATGCGCGTCCTGAAGCTGTAGGGCTATACTTAGTATTTTTGTAACGTCAAACAACAAAAAGAGGTGTCAGTCGCCCTCCCACGGCGATATTAGTCGTAGTGGAGGGTCATCAAAACAATTTGCGTACGTGTTGCTTCGCATTTTGATCTTGCGTATCTTTTCGTTGTTAGGCTCCTGCATTATCCTTGATATGATGCGAATAAGCGTCTCTATCATTGTTTTTATATTCTACAACTGATTTAGCCGGAATTTCAACAAGTTGGGCTGTTTAATGCCTTGGGAGGTTCTCTCCTCGTTGTTTGGAGGTCAAATATCCTGTACAAGGTCTTGCGCTTTTGTTTCATCGCCTCAGTGTACTTTATCGCCGTTGTCGGTTGGCTCATGCTGTATTCGTTCGTTTTTGACGTGTTTGACTTGAGTTGAGGAGCGGCGCCTTTAACTATTTTCAGTGTTTGTTATGGGAACAAAGTCAATACTAAAATAACGGACAAAGTTGACAGGGGCAGAAATAATTTATTAGGTTTTTAGATAAGGGAGGTGTTAAATAATAGTCCTGTCGTGTTTTACTACTGGCTTGAAACGTGGAATAGGCTACAAACAATTGATTAAGGAAAAACAAATCCCAGAGTAGAAATTCGTGTACCTCAGCCAACTGCCACTCCTTGAATAAAGATAATTCTTATGATGAAGAAGATTCCTGTGCATAAGTAAGTTGTTGGGTCAACAATTAAATTAAAAGGAAAGTGTCACTTTTTTTTATCACGTGCCTCAGAAGAAGAATCAGAGGCGCCAGCACTGCTATCTATGCTACTGCTCGACTCTTCATCATCTTCACTGGATTCATCGCCCTCGCTAGACTCTTCACTGCTGCTATCATCCTCACTGCTCTCGTCATCCTCGCTGCTCTCGTCGTCCTCGCTACTCTCTTCGGCAGAGTCATCTTTAGCGCTGGCGTCTGCTGAGTCGTCATCGGCACTATCGTCTGAAGATTCTTCGGAACTTGAGTCGTCTCCGCTGCTTGAGTCATCCTCGCTGGTGTCATCCTCGTCGGATTGTGGCTCGCTGCTTTCGTCGTCGTTGCCTGATGAGCTATCGTCATCGTCATCGTCTGATGAGTCGCCAGGGTCTTCAGGGCTGTCGCTGTCATCGTCATCGTCGTCATCATCGTCCTGTGGATTCTCAGCGTCGTGGTCCCTTTAATAACAGTTAACTATCAACCCAAAGTAGAGTAGCGTGGATAGCCATATCGTTAAAGTATGGAGAATCTAGAAAGCGGGGGGGCTACAGAGGAGGATGCGATAAAGCGTACTTTGGCTGTTTGCTTCCGCCACAACAACAATAAGCCTCAATATCACAACAAGTAGTATTAGCGAGTATCTGACGGCATTCTCTTGTTTGCACGGTTAGTGCGAAGGGATCTAATAAAACTGGTGAGGTGCGCTCCGAGGCAAGTTGAGATAAAGTGCGCTAGTGCTCTAAGGGCAACACCGCTTTTGACGGGAGGTGGGTAAAAGATAGAGATCGGGTTTACTGTACCTTTATTTACTACGGCCGCAGTTTGTCCTGTTTCTTTAAGCTACAGAGCAGGGTTAGCACGATAAACGTGTTTTTTTTGCCCCAGGTTTTTTTGAAACACAAACCACGTGACAACCAGGTTAGGGGATCGTACCTGTAGTTTATACCAATCTAGCGTATCCAAGAGTTCCTGTAGGTTGGAAGGATCAGAGTTTTGCGCTTGTTCTATGCGGGCTGAAAGGAATAAGATCTCCTTCTGCAGTTGACTAGCGGTTTCGATATTGCGGTGTTGTATTTCCATCTGGACGGGGAGGTGCAGTGTTGATGCTTAGCAAATGTTTGACTTTTTGTTAAAATGCGCTGCGCCTAGCAATAGCGTTGTGTGCTACAAGAGCACATTCCTTCGCTAAGTGCTCACTATTGGCATCATAGCAGCGTATTGTAGTTCGTGTTAATCGGATTTATGTTGTGGTCAAACACCACCGGCAGAAGCTATCGTGTGAACGTGATTGTAGCTTTTCAGCTGGCCACACTTCAACGGAATAACGTTTGGGTACGATTTTGTAGCAGCCGGCAAAATCTTAAACTGAAATTTGGCAGAATTCAAAAAACAATCAACCACTAGTGCTGCAACAGCTAGAAACACGCGATGAGAAGAGATAAAAAGGCACAAAGCGCATTAAACCTAACCGTCCTCAAGCGGAGAGACAAAGACGTCACCAGCATTGTATTCTCCGCGGGACACGTTCAAATGTACTCTTGGGACGTTCAAGACAATCAATGGGTAAAACAATGATCAATTGCCCTTCAAATTCGCTAACAACGCCTCTGAAAGGCTCAAGATGAAATAACAGGTCCTTTGTTCATTGTTAGTCGGTACGCTCTTTTTAGCGTTTGCTCCAGTCCATAGGGTGTCTCTAAATACTTGTCAGTACTAGCGAACCCCAATATCAACTCAACGTACTAAATCGGAAGGGTTTAAACGATTTCGTTCAGCCAATAACTACAGACTTTGAAATAGACTCCAAGACTCTAGATACACCAAATTTTGTGTTTTACCAAGATTGGATCGGAGACGCCAAAAAGGTGAAAGGAATTTGGTTCTTTGACGACGAGGAGAAGGGCAAGTTCATGGAGCTCATAAACGAGTCTAAGCGCATGTACGTTTTGTACAGTACTCTGTAAACGGCTTTTTTGAAGTAGAATTCCAACGTTCATTTGCGCTCACGATTGGACCATAGAAAGCGCCAAACACTACAAGACATAACCACAAGCCAAGAACTGGATGATGGGCAACCACCTGTGGAGCAGTTGACGAATCCGTCAATATCATTGCACCAACAAGCCAAGGAGAACATATTGCAGGACTTGTTTGGACAACAACCAGAAAAGCAACAGACACAAGCCAATGGAAATAGTTTCTTCAATGCCAAACCTGTGTCACAAACCAGTTTGACACGAGAGTCTGTCAGTGCAACATTGCATGCTTTAGCTGAGGTATTTTGGCAACTATTATTAATCTTTAAATCACTCAAATTCATAAGGACCCAACCTTTTTGGACATGGTATGCAGTGCTGTTGCCAGAACCAGTCATTAAAGGCAAATTATGGATATATTGATGCGATTTGTTGTTTGGCCATGAAAAATCATTATTCACATACCACATGGTGTTTGCTTTAGAGCACAGCCAAAAAGAAGCATTTGTAGACTATAGATTTAACCTTCATTATAGTCATTGTAAATATATTTAGCAATTTGAAAACTCAAGATAAATAAGCATCTTGGGTCAAAAATTGAATTTTGGTAAAATAAATATGTTTTGGATCTTTTTTGGTAGAAAAATGAGAAAGTGTCTGTTGTAAGTTGTTAACAATGTTGATCTGAAAGCATTTGGACATGTTAAAAAACAGGCCAGATACATATTTGCACATACATATCCAGTGGAATCGGACATGCAAACTGCACATTTTGTTTCCACATAAAAAGCAAGTTTTTCTTTCCACATGCTGGCCACACAATAGCATGTTTTAGGCATGCATATTTTGTCCAATTCCACCACTGTCCCATGTTTTGGAAATGCATAAAACACTATGTCACAGAAAAAAACCTATTCATTGTTTTTACTACTTGTGTACACAATTATAACTGCTGACACATATTTTGACTTGTACTTAACTTGTATGGGTTCAATA